>JAVJIF010010263.1:0-114862 GCA_038442645.1 Agave tequilana
GGGTAAGTCGACTATAGATGTGATATATGGGTAGACAAGCTGCTGGAAAATAATGTAGTCGACTACAAATAGACTGTAGTCGACTATCCCCTGTTACAGAGAACAAACAGAGAGTAAACAACTTCCTTTAGACATAAGGTAGTCGACTACAGTTGATTATAAGTCGACTAATACTTGGTATAGTCGACTACACAAGTAGGGTAGTCGACTATAATTAGTTATAAGTGGCAAACAGAGAGCAACATACTATACCTAGTCGACTATAGGGGAGGTGCAAGTCGACTAGTACGTAGAGTAGTCGACTATACAAGTAGGGTAGTCACTATAATTGGTTATAAGTGGCAAACAGAGAGCAACATACCTATTGACTATACCTAGTCGACTATAGGGGATGTGCAAGTCGACTAGTACATGGAGTAGTCGACTATACGGGTAGGGTAGTCGACTATAATTGGTCACTGGCAGCCACAGAGAAGCAAATACTTTTGGATCAAACCCAGTCGACTATAGCTTCATATTAGTCGACTTATGAGAAGTATTAGTCGACTATAAGATGACCTAGTCGACTGATAGGCCCTGGACTGTGTATTAGTTAGGGTATTCAGCTAATACCTTAATTTACACAAAAGGTATAAAGACACAATTGCCAACCTGATAACTTAGTCCATGTAGACCTACTTAACAGGCATGCATAAATATTGTTTTACTCACTGAGCTGTCAAGCTCACTCTATTCCTATTACCACCTTCAGGTTTGGACAAAGGCAAAGAACCCGCTTAAAGGCAATGTGCGGGATAGGCGTCAACGGAGTCATTTCATTTTTTTATTCTGCTTTGATATGTATATGGCTGTACAAAATTATGCATAACTTTTAGTTGGATGGTTGCTATTAACTTGTAAACATTATAGTGCCTGGTACTAGACTCTAACCTTGTAATATATTTTGGTATTGTAATATATTTAGACTGCATTTTCTAATGGGTTGTCGGACCATATGTGTTGGCAATGGTAAGTCACGTTTAGATCATACATGCTATCTTAGTGGAGCTTGATGTATAGTATAGAGCATTCTGATGTCAGTAATGAAAGTATTGTATCTTGATGGGTCCCACGCTTGGATTACATGAGATGATTGTAGTCAAACGAAAATTTTTAACTGGACCGTTACAGTTGGTATCAGAGCAAAGGTTTATAAGTGGAAGGAATAGGAGACGATGAAATTGTTAGGTTTATATGTACGACATGTGATCATAGTTAGGTAGTAAGTTTTATGTGACGAATTAACCATGAGTCAAACGGTAATTAAGTATTTCCTCGCATCAGAATCAGGGTGCCCGCACATCCTGATTCGGGTGAGTTGACTGAGGTGCGGGCTCTCAGTAACAACTTCTAGTGGGATGGGACACTGGGACAAGAGAATGCATTGAATTATCTTTTGAACCAAAGTCATTCTAAAAACATGAGACTTACGGGTAGACTAAGGATAAGTATAATTGCAAGTGTGTCTATATATGTTGCTTCTTTCTGATTATAGCCGTATGTTGAGACTATTTCATGGGCTTGAGATTGATACGACTCTTTGTTTACATGTAGATGGGGGACTCTGACATATATTAGCCAGTCTCTAGCTCGGATAGCTCGAGTGAGAGTTGGATGGCAGATTCTATAGATTGGGGATATGAGTCGACGAGACTGATCCAGAGGACATATTTACAGCCCCAGACCACATAGATTATGAGGAGGTTGAGTCTCAAGCATCTAATGAGCCTGAACCAACCATTGTTGATGCGGAGAGCTTGGTTGGGGATTCAGTTGAGGTAGCAGAGATGGAGCACTCTAGTACAATAAAAAGGAGGCCCGAAGAGGGTTCACATATGGAGGTATCTTTTGGGATGAAATGTGGGAAGATGACAAGGACCTCTATGATGATCTAGACGACTGGTGCTGCGCAGGAGACGAATTACCGGGAGAAGACCCCGAGGAAGACATGGATGATAACGAAGGTAAAAGCAGCACTAGCGGAAATCCAAGTGGGGATACTCTACCCTATGAAGGGTGAACCTTTGAGCAAACACTTTTGATGTATATATATGTATAAGCCTAGTATGTTAGATGATGGATATCCTTAGAGCTTTTGTATATGCGATGGCAATCTCATATGTATGCACATGGGTTAGTTTGGACATCAATGGGTAGACATGTCAGTATAATATCTATGTATCCATGTTGGGATGTATTATATAATATATATATATATAATATATATAATTATATATATATATATATATATATATAAAACAAGTTGCTTGTTTGCAAAACTGATGATGAATATGGTACTAAAATGATTGCATGAGACTAAATTTTATCCAAATTGTTTTCAATTATGAAGTATGTTGACTAGACGCCCTTATCTTATAGGGAGGTCGCATGGATCTAAACCAGCTACCACCTAACGAGTCCCTGTCGCTCGATGTGTCACACTATAGTGTGATGGGGAGCGCACACCCATGAACAACAATGAAGATTCTGAAGTCCAGATAGGAGGAAATGATGGAACCCTAGGGGTGATGCCGGAGTGGCTCACACAGTTAATGACCAAAGCAAGTAATAACAACTCCCACCGAGCATTGGAGCAGTTTCAGAAAATGAAACCGCCTGTATTTGAAGGGGAGGTGGACCCCTTACAAGCTGAAGCATGGCTTCTCCAAATAGAGAAGGTCCTAGATGTTATGAACTCTCCGATGAGTAAAGGGTATCTTCTCTTCCTTTATGTTTCAAAAGGAAGCAGAACATTGGTGGAGGGCGGTGAAGCATAATGTGAGAAACACAAGAGAATCAATCACTTGGGAGTTCTTAGTGAACAAATTCACTGAAAAATACATCCCTGAGATGGCCAGAGATAAGATGGCGTCAGAATTCTTGGAATTACGTCAAGGCTTGATGAATGTATCTCAGTATGATCAGAAGTTCACTTAATTATCCAGGTATGCCGATGCCTTGGTAAAAGTGAAGCAGAAAGGATGAAGAGGTTCGTGAAGGGCTAAGGTCAGAGATTCGAGGCCGATTGATTCCTTTGCAACTGAAGAATTATCTCCAAGCTGTGGAAAGATCTTTGGAGGTAGAGATGGATAGCAAGAAGGTCAGGAAGACTGGGTGAAGGAAATTCCCAACTCTAAGCGCCCCCGATATCAAGGACCATCAATGATGATGGCATCAGGATCCACCAGTGGCAAGGGGTTTGGGTTTAGTACCACTTTTCAAAGGGGAGGAGGGGCAGAGGCAGAAGAACATGATTGAGGAACAGAGACACTTCCTCAAAAATACAAGCTACCTCAGTGTCCCACCCCAGAATCTCGGAGACCCCTTGGTGTCAGAGGTGCAGAGTAAACCATTTTGGGAACTGCCTCCAAGATAGGGCTTGCTTTTAATTGTGGGGGGTGGGACATTTAAGAAAATTGTCCGACAAGGCGCGGAAGCCAAGGGCAGAGTAGAGGAAATGGGAGGCCAACCATGAGGATGAATCCTCCCAGGGGACAAGCCAGTAACTTTATGCAGCCCAGTAATGCTCCACGTCCGGCTGCAACTCAGTCATCGGTTCAGCAACCACGGGTGCAAGGAAGAACTTTTGCATTAACCCACCGAGAAGTAATGGCCTCAAATGTAGTGGTGGAGGGTATGATCTCCATATCAGGACATATTGCCCATGTATTGTTTGACCCTGGAGCTACTCATTCATTTGTATCTAGTGCTTTTACTTATAAACTAAATCAAGTATCAAAACCCTAGGATTTCAGTTGGTTGTGTCCACACCAATAGGGGTAAATTGATAGAGAAGTAATAATTGGAGAAATGAAACATCCATTGATTTGATTAAGCTAGGCGAGATGGAGTTCGATGCCATACTAGGAATGGACTGGTTGTCCGCTTGTAGTGCCCATGTGGATTGTAATAGAAGAGGATCATCTTTAAAATGAAGGGGCTCCGGAGTTTATTTTGAAGGAGTAAAAGCTAGCCATGATATACCCCACATATCAGCCATCAAAGCCACCAAGTTAATGAAACAAGGGTGTCAAGGATTCCTGGCTTCAGTTTTGGATACCACTAGAGCTGATATTAAAATTGAGACTATTCCAGTTGTAAATGAATTCCCTGATGTATTCCCGGAAGATTTACTAGGCTTGCCCCCAGATCGGGAGGTAGAATTTACAATAGATGTAATGCCCGGTACTGCCCCAATTTCTAAGGCACCATATCGTATGGCCCCTATAGAAATGAAAGAACTTAAAACTCAATTGCAGGACTTATTAGACAAAGGTTTCATCCGGCCAAGTGTATCTCCCTGGGGAGCACCAGTACTATTTGTTAAGAAGAAAGATGGAAGTATGAGACTATGTGTTGACTACCGGAATTGAATAAGGCCACTATCAAAAATAGGTACCCTCTTCCTCGAATTGATGACTTATTTGATCAATTACAAGGGTCTTGTGTATTTTTTAAGATAGACCTTAGATCGGGGTATCATCAGTTAAAGGTCAAACCTGAAGATGTGTCCAAATCGGCTTTCAGGACAAGATATAGACACTTTGAATTCCTAGTTATGCCTTTTGGACTCACTAACGCCCCGGCAGCATTCATGGACTTAATGAATCAAGTGTTTCAACCATATCTAGACCAGTTTGTAGTGGTATTCATCGATGATATTTTGGTCTATTCAAAGAATAAGAAAGATCACGAGAAACATCTTAAAATCGTCCTTCAAATCTTGAGAGAGAAGCAACTCTATGCAAAATTGAAGAAATGTGAATTTTGGCTGGAGCAAGTAGGGTTCTTGGCCATATTATATCCAAAGAGGGAATATCAGTGGACCCAATAAAAATTGAAGCAATCCAAGACTGGCCTAGACCCACAAATGTTACTGAAGTTCGAAGTTTCTTGGGATTAGCTGGATACTACAGAAGATTTGTAGAAGGATTTTCTCTAATTGTGGCACCATTGACCCAACTAACTAGAAAGAATAAGAAGTTTGTATGGGGGGAAGAACAAGATAGGAGTTTTCTGGAGGTTAAAACCAAGCTAACATCTGCTCCTGTTCTGATTGTACCTTCGGAGACTGAAGGATTTGCCATTTATAGTGATGCATCAAAATTGGGATTGGGATGTGTGTTAATGCAACATGAAAAAGTTATTACCTATGCATCCCGATAATTGAAGATTCATGAAAGAAATTATCCCACTCATGATTTGGAATTAGCCGCTGTGATTTTTGCTTTAAAGATCTGGCGACATTACTTGTATGGAGTGTCTTGTGAAGTTTTTACTGATCATAAGAGTTTAAAATACATCTTCACACAAAAAGAACTAAATATGAGGCAGAGGAGATGGTTAGAACTAATGAAGGACTATGATATTACTATCCAATACCACCCTGAAAAGGCCAATGTGGTAGCTGATGCCTTGAGCTGGAAATCAGGAGGAACCATGGCCACTTTGATAACTCGTCAAGCAAGAATATTAAGAGATCTAGAAGAAATGCAAATAGAGGTGCGAGTCATTGATCCTTCTAATTCTAAGTATCAACTGAATCAAGTAAGTATTCAATTTGATCTATACGACAAAATCAAAGAGGCCCAACAAGGAGATACTCAAATAAGGAAGATTATGAAGAAAGTACAAGAAGGAGAACTCAAGGAGTTTCAAATAGATGATGATGTACTGTGATTCGGACGCAGATTATGTATGCCAGATGTAGCAGAGATCAAAGAAGAAATAATGAAGGAGGCTCATTGTACACCGTATACAGCTCATCCCGGGAGCACAAAAATGTATCAAGATCTGCGTCATAACTTCTCGTGGGATGGAATGAAAGTAGATATTTCCAATTTTTTCTACAAGTGTTTAGTCTGCCAACAAGTGAAGGCTGAACATAAGAAGCCCCCAGGATTGTTAGTGCCCTTACTTATTCCTGAATGGAAATGATGTCAAATTGCTATAGACTTTGTCACTGGACTTCCTCAGACGTCCCAAGGACTAGATACAGTCTGGGTAGTGGTAGACAGACTTACTAAATCTGCTCACTTTTTGCCTTTCCGGATCAATTATTCAATGGAAAGACTGGCTCAAGTATATATCCGAGAAATAGTTAAATTGCATGGAGTACCTGAGTCCATCGTATCAGATCGGGATCCTAAATTTCAATCTAGATTTTGGAGGAGCTTGTCCAAAGCTATGGGCACTAAATTGCAACTTAGTACAGCAGCACACCCCCAAACAGATGGACAGTCAGAAAGGACCATTCAAATATTGGAAGATATGTTGAGAACTTGTGTATTAGATTTTGGGGGAAGTTCGGACAACTATTTACCCTTAGTGGAGTTCGCTTATAATAATAGTTATCAGTCCACTATTGGTATGCCTCCCTTTGAAGCATTGTATGGTAGAAAATGTAGATCACCAATCTGTTGGGAGGAAGTTGGGGATAGAAGGCTGTCGGCCCTGATGTGATTCAAGAAACTACTGAGAAGATCAAGTTGATCAAGGAAAGGATGAAAGCAGCCCAGAGTAGGCAGAAAGCTTATGCAGACAATCGCCGCAGACTATTGGAATTTGAGGCAGGGGATAATGTTTTTCTGAAAGTATCTCCAATGAAGGGAGTAAGACGCACCGGCAGTAAGAACAAACTAGCTCCTAGATATGTGGGCCCATTCGAAATACTGGATAAGATTGGACCGGTTGCTTACGGTTTGGCCTTACCTCCTGCTTTGGAGAGGATGCACAATGTATTCCATGTCTCTCAGCTGAGGAAGTATGTGCCTGATCCAGATCACATAATCTCCTATGAACCTCTACAAATACTAGAAGACATGTCTTACACGGAAGAACCAGTACAAATTCTTGATCGCAAGGAGAAGCAATTGAGAAGCAAAAATATTTCCTTGGTCAAGATCTTATGGAGGAATCAAAACATAGAAGAAGCTACTTGGGAACTGGAAGAGGAGATACGGAAGGCCTATCCACATTTGTTCCAAGGTACGTTAAGTTTCGAGGACGAAACTTCCATAAGGAGGGTAGAATGTAACACTTGTCTTAAATAAGCACCCTTTTTCCTAACATCTTGATACTTTAAGGAGGTGATGGGAAATAAGTTTTCATGCTAGATACTTTACTTATTACCATGTTTATTAGTGTGTATGAACATATGTATGTATGTATGTATAAGAATGAATATATTAGTATGTATATACACATGTATGTATGTATAAGAATGAATACAACCACATGTTGTTGACCTTGCCACCATACCCCTCACCATACTTGGGGTACTAGTACTTCATGAAGGGGGGAGGCATGGAGCCTTATTTATAGGGTAAGGTGTAGGTGTAGAGTAATGGGTTAGAGAGGGACACTTGCCAAAGCAGCAGCAGCCTAAAGCAGCAGCAGCAGCCCAAAGCAGCAGCAGCAGTCCCAAAACAGCAGCAGCACCCTTTACTTCCCCATTTCTCCTTCGCAAAAAAAAACACTCATTCTCCCTCTCATTTCCCCACAAACTTTCCTTCATTCCATATACAAGAAAAAGGCCCCATTTTCATATTTTAACTCCTCCAAAAACCTGATAGAACGAGTCAAAGGGTGATCTAGAACAAGAAGGTAGGGGAGTGACATTGGTTGAACGGTGAGCAAAAACTTTAAGAACTCTACCCTCTTGAACTTTTTTAAACTATGAACTAAATCTTGGCATTGTTATGACCTTGTAGACTCCGTAGTAGCAGAAGATCAAGCTTGATCAAGAGCTAACCGCTTCAAAGGGTGAGTAGAACATCCAGACTCTAGTATCATGATAGGTAGAGTAAAGCTTGGAAATAAAGAAATTTTAAATGATAAATGGACATGAAATTGAAGGATAAATTCATGAGTATAGATTACAGATTTTTCTGGATACATAATCTTATAGCATTCATGTAGAAGTTAAGCTCATGTGTGTCTACTACATGCTTCTAGAGAAAGAGTTCTATAGATAAACATGACACTTGATACCATGCACATATTTATGGTCATACCTATTCTGTGATATCGAGATATGTTGGTTATCTTGTAAAGACTCGCATATTGATAATTTCACTAGTAGCTACTCATACATGTTAGTGAATTCTATGATATTTGCATGTTTTAAGGTAAAGACTATGTAGCTTGTATGTTGTCGTTACTTTATGTGTCTTTGTATATTGCTATTGCATGATGAACGTGATTATTGTATTTGAAGGAAGGGACCGGGTTGAACCGGAGGTGTTAGAAGGGGAGACTATACGGTAATGTATAGGAGGAAGGACCGGGTTGAACCGGTGGTGGTGCAAGGAGGAAATTATTGCGTTGAATGATATATAGGAAGAAGGACCGGGTTGAACCGGAGGAGACCGAAGGGGGAGCCCAACGTTGTGTTTAATAAGAATGTTGATGTGGCTAAGATAGAAATTCCATGATGAAATCATAGAAAAATTCTTAAATATTAAATCTGGAGTAGTCACATGCACAGACAAACTTAAGTCATATTAGTCGACTAAACCCTTGGGGTAAGTCGACTATAGATGTGATATATGGGTAGACAAGCTGCTGGAAAACAATATTAGTCGACTACAAATAGACTGTAGTCGACTATCCCCAGTTACAGAGAACAAACAGAGAGTAAACAACTTCCTTTAGACATAAGGTAGTCGACTACAGTTGATTATAAGTCGACTAATACTTGGTATAGTCGACTACACAAGTAGGGTAGTCGACTATAATTAGTTATAAGTGACAAACAGAGAGCAACATACTATACCTAGTCGACTATAGGGGAGGTGCAAGTCGACTAGTACGTAGAGTAGTCGACTATACAAGTAGGGTAGTCAACTATAATTGGTTATAAGTGGCAAACAGAGAGCAACATACCTATTGACCTATACCTAGTCGACTATAGGGGATGTGCGAGTCGACTAGTACATGGAGTAGTCGACTATACAGGTAGGGTAGTCGACTATAATTGGTCACTGACAGCCAACAGAGAAGCAAATACTTTTGGATCAAACCCAGTCGACTATAGCTTCATATTAGTCGACTTATGAGTAGTATTAGTCGACTATAAGATGACCTAGTCGACTGATAGGCCCTGTGACTGTTTATTAGTTAGGGTATTCAGCTAATACCTTAAATTTACACAAAAGGTATAAAGACACAATTGCCAACCTGATAACTTAGTCCATGTAGACCTACTTAACAGGCATGCATAAATATTGTTTTACTCACTGAGCTGTCAAGCTCACTCTATTCCTATTACCACCTTCACGTTTGGACAAAGTGAAAGGACCCGCTTAAAGGCAATGTGCGGGATAGGCGTCAACGGAGTCATTTAATTTTTTTTATTCTGCTTTGATATGTATATGGCTGTACAAAATTATGCGTAACTTTTAGTTGGATGGTTGCTATTAACTTGTAAACATTATAGTGCCTGGTACTAGACTCTAACCTTGTAATATATTTTGGTATTGTAATATATTTAGACTGCGTTTTCTAATGGGTTATCAGACCATATGTGTTGGCAATGGTAAGTCACGTTTAGATCATACATGCTATCTTAGTGGAGCTTGATGTATAGTATAGAGCATTCTGATGTCAGTAATGGAAGTATTGTATCTTGATGGGTCCCACGCTTGGATTACATGAGATGATTGTAGTCAAACGAAAATTTTTAACTGGGACCGTTACATCATATGTTTAATTAGTCTCAGATATGTGATCAAGATCTTAGTTGGTGTTTAGTTTCAACAAAGGATTTAAAATCAAGTTTTAGAGCTAGCACATGTTGATTCAAGAGCTCGCGCATCAAGATTGCATTAAGTACTCAAGAGGAGTCTAGCTCATTGGATCAAGATTTGGACCAAGTCAATAAGGAGAAGAAGATATTCAAGAGAAGATTTTCAAGAAGACTTATGTCGAGTTTTTGTAAGTGTCAAGATTTTATTTTTAGATAAAATGTAAATGATAGATTAGTTGGTAGATTGCTCAAATTCATATACACACACACACACACAAAATTTATATGTGTTTTCATAAGAGAGTTTTTGTTTTAGAAAATACCGTTTTGGTTTTTAAGCTTCAAAATATACATGTGTTTTATCAAAGCTATTTTAGAGATTATTGTCAAAAACATAGATATTTCATCTCATGTGTGTGATGAATCATATCCATACACATTAAGCTTCAAAAGTGTTTAAAATATCTTGTTTTTGTATTTGGAGAAGTTTTGAAAAAATCGATTTTGAAAAATACCGTTTTTGTTTAAAGCCAAAATTTCTATATCACAAAAATAATTCAAAATATTTGTAACATGTTTTGATTTTTAGTCAAACGTGTTTGTATATCAAAGTATATTAATAAGAACTTATTTTTGTAGAATTTATGAGATTTTATTGAAGGTAAAAAGACCAAGTTATAATCCCTTTACAATTGCTGACCAGGCTGTCTGGCGGTCGACCGGGCAGTCGACGATGTGCACAAACGTGCACAGCCAAGGGCCGGTCGACCGCACGATCGACTGCCAGAGAGGTTCTGCTCTTTGTAAATGGCCCCGGTCGACCGATAGGTCAAGGCCTAGTTTTCGGTCGACCGACCGGTCGACCGCTTTCCCAACAGTCGAAAATCCAACCGTTGGCGGTCGACCGGACGGTCGACCGACAACAGAAATTCCTGCTGAGTTGGACCCCAATGGCTATATTTTTAGGCCTATAAATTTGGGTTGCTTTGGGCTGTTTTCCACAAGATTTTTGGAGAGTTTTCAAGTTAGTTTTTCCTACTTCTCTAAGTATTTATCTCCACTTGTTTTAGAACTAATACTTCCATATCAAAAGGAGAGTTTTCAAGAGTGATTTTCAAAAGTGATTTCTTGAGTTTTTAACCACAAAATCCATTCTAGTTTTCTCACACATACTTGAGCTTTTAATTGCTATATCAATCATATAGGAGAGTTGTTGAGAGAGTGTTCTTTTAGGTGATCAAAGTGTTTAGATCACCAAGTGTTCATCCTTGTATTTGAGAAGGTGAACTTGCGGGTTCGTGGTGTTTCGAGTACTTGTGGGAGCTCGGTGTAGAGGTGCGGCATCGGCAAGCTAGTGGGCTTGCGTGTGTTGTTCTTGCGGAAACAAGAGAGGGACTAATGAGTCCAAGGAGTTCTAGTGTGACTCGTTGAAGGTGTTGCGGCACCGAGTGATCCGGTGGGATCGTTTTTAGTGGAAATCCTTCATAGTGTTGAGGGCGGGGACGTAGAGTAAGGGTGCTCGAACCTCGAAACAAATCTCCCGTGTTTGCGATTACTCTCTCTATCTCTCACTTGTGTTTATATCTTGCATGCTTACATTATCTTTATCTTTATATGTTTGATATATCTTGTGCTAAAATTGATACATGCTTGGGATTGTTTGGTTACACTTGTATTCAACCAAGAGAGCCAAAGCGGCACCTCAACTCTTATCTAGAGGAATATTGAGGAGATAGTCCAGAGCCCCTCACCGGGAATTCGGCTACACTCTTGTGTTATACTTGGTGTGTTTAGCATAATAGTTTTTAGTTTGCTTAAATAGTTTTTAATTCCGCATTAATTCATCTTTAGATTAGCTTATCACCTATTCACCCCCCCCCCCCCCCCCCCTCTAGGTGATCTATAAGTTGTGAGGCTAGATATGCAGCGAGAGAGATCGGGAGAGAAGAGGAAGGGCTGGATCTGTGGTGAGAGATCGAGATCGAGGGCTGGAGCTCAAATTCAAGGGTTACGGGCTTGAGAGAGAGAGAGGGCCTGGGGCTGGATCTGCGCCTGCGGTGAGAGAAATCCGGAGAGAGGAGCAAGGAGAGAGTCGATCGGGCGAGAATGGGGCGAGGGAGCTACGCCGCAGCGTAGTGTATGTGAGAGAAAGAGAAAGAGAGGTGATATGAAGAGAGAGGAGAGATTGGGAGATCGGGAGAGAGATTTGAAGCGGGCTTTTTCCAACCCAAACCCGCCTTTGCTTGTTACAAATCTGACCCACCACCAATCCTATTAAAAGTAAGACGCATTCCCACTCGCCCCTATGTGCGTTCGCCGCCCTAGCTATTTATTCCTTGTTCATACCCAGCGTACGCCGTTCCTTGCTTTAGGTATTAGCTAATTGGTGAAGAAATAATTCAGATAAGAGTTTTAGCTGCGCTTTGATGGACCCAGCAAATACATTTAGTAACTATTTTAGAATTTTCAGAACCTTAGTTTCCAATGGAAAATTTGTCACAAAAACTGGATTTTTCAGAAATTTTGCTCCAAGCAAACTTGGAAACTTATAAAAGAATAAAATTTATATTTATATCCATACAAACTTGAGTTTCAATTTTACCAGTTTCGTAATCTTAGTCTCCAAGCTCGGACCACATGAGTCAAGACACGACCGAACCTAATCCAGAACACAAACACCCCCAACTAGATTCAGTCCCCAACCCCAAACCCGCCTCCTTTCTGGAGTTGAGACTTGAGAGATCTCAGCAAAAGAAAATCTAACGATTTTTTTTTTTTTTTCCTTCCACCAACTCTCTCTCTCTCTCTCTTCCTATATAAATAATACCGCTCGACTGAGCTGAATCCACAGTTAACAGCACCACATCAGTTATCTCCTCTCTTTTTCGCCGAAAAACCAGAAACAAGCGAAATTTACACCTTATGCCACTGCCTGATCACCATCAGCGCCAGACATGATCTCCGTTCACGACCTCTACACCGTGCTGACGGCGGTGCTCCCCCTGTACGTGGCCATGATCCTGGCGTATGGCTCCGTCCGATGGTGGCGCATCTTCAGCCCGGACCAGTGCTCCGGCATCAACCGCTTCGTGGCCATCTTCGCCGTCCCCCTCCTCTCCTTCCACTTCATCTCCACCAACAACCCCTACGCCATGAACCTCCGCTTCATCGCCGCAGACTCCCTCCAGAAGCTCATCGTCCTCGCCGTCCTCTTCTTCTGGGCCCACCTCAAACCCAACAGTTCCTCCTCATTGGACTGGTCCATCACCCTCTTCTCCCTCTCCACCCTCCCCAACACCCTCGTCATGGGCATCCCCCTCCTCATCGCCATGTACGGCCCCTACTCCGGCTCCCTCATGGTCCAGATCGTCGTCCTCCAGTGCATCATCTGGTACACTCTCATGCTTTTCCTCTTCGAGTATCGCGCCGCCAGGATCCTCATCGCCGACCAGTTCCCCGACACCGCCGCCTCTATCGTCTCCTTCCGCATCGATTCCGACGTCGTCTCCCTCGACGGCGGCCGAGATCTGCTCCAGGCAAGTAAACTACGACCTACTGTGAAAAAAAAAAGCGTATGTGAAAATAACTTTTCTATTCTATTGTTTTTAGGCGGATGCGGAGATTGGAGGAGACGGGAAGATCCACGTGACGGTGCGGAAATCGACGTCATCGCGGCGATCGGTGTCGATGATGACGCCGCGGCCGTCGAATTTAACGGGGGCGGAGATTTATTCACTGAGCTCGTCCAGGAATCCGACGCCACGTGGATCCAATTTCAACCCCTCCGACTTTTACGCGATGGTCGGTGGTGGCGCTACCCCGGTTCGGACCTCCAATTTTGGGCCGTCGGATCTGTACTCGGTCCCGTCGTCTCGGGGCCCACTCCCAGGCCGTCCAGCTTCGAGGAGAACCATCTATTTGGAGTGGCAAGCTACCCAGCTCCGAACCCGGAAATATCCGCAGGCAGCTCTGTGATGAGAGCGAAAAAGTTACCGGCTGGTCCGGTGGGAACTCAACGGCAGCCGGTCAACCATGACGCCAAGGAGCTGCACATGTTCCTGTGGAGCTCGAGCGCGTCGCCGGTGTCGGACGTCGGCGGGTTGCATGTGTTCGGCGGGTCGGATTTCGCGGGTGCGGATGCAGGGGGGCGGGTGGATCACGGTGCTAAGGAGATCCGCATGCTGGTTCCCACCGACTTGCCCCAGAATGGTGGAACCAAAGGTAGCCAGTTAACAAAGACTGCATTTAATTCCTTTTTTCAAATTAGACCCACATACTCTTAACATGTTGCAAATGTAATTGTGTACAATTTCTGAAAAAAAAAAAAATGCAGGAGTTGCTATGGCCGAAGGTGAGGACTACAGCAGAGTCGAAGACTTCAGTTTCGGGGGAGGCCGAGCGTTAGACGAAGAAGACGGCGAGAAAGACGGTGGCGGTCCCGACGGACTGACGAAACTTGGCTCGAGCTCGACTGCGGAGCTTCATCCTAAAGTAAAGGGAGGAGCGTCGGACGGAAAGCCATTGCAGATGCCGCCGGCCAGCGTCATGACTCGTCTGATCCTCATCATGGTGTGGAGGAAGCTCATCCGCAATCCAAACACTTATTCAAGCCTAATTGGCCTCGTATGGTCTCTAGTCGCGTATCGGTCAGTACGATGTCAAATTGCAGCTTCAGTCCGCTTTTGGAATTCCAAATACACAGATGATTTAAAGTGGTGCTTTATGCAAAATAATCTGTGCGTGATGTGGGGACAGGTGGCACGTGGCCATGCCGCAGATCGTAGCGAAGTCTATCTCCATCCTGTCGGACGCGGGACTTGGAATGGCCATGTTCAGTTTAGGTGGGTCCCACTACTCTCCATTCCCTTCCCAAATCTCCAAATTCTAACGGATGAATTCGGGTCTTAACCCGAGAAAGGAACCGGACGCGACTCATCATCCGTGGTTGTGGGGTGGGGCCCCCACCCAAAGCCCATTTACAGAGCTGGGGAACCGCTTTCCGCTGGCTCCTTGTGCCTGCCTCCGCCCACCTTGGCCGTCCACCCGAAATAATGGCCGCTGCCACGCCTCTCACAATTACCATCCTGCCCCTGTTTAAACTAACTCCGAGTTTGCTCCCTCGTGTGGGCCCCACAGGTCTGTTCATGGCGCTGCAGCCGAGGATCATCGCGTGCGGGAACTCGGTCGCGGCCTTCTCGATGGCCGCCAGGTTCCTCGCCGGCCCTGCCGTCATGTTCGCCGCCTCGCTCGCCGTCGGCCTGCGTGGGACTCTTCTCCACGTGGCAATCGTCCAGGTGAGGCGCTAGGATCCCGTGCACTGTCCTTCGTACCAGACAGCCGTATCTACAAACAAGCACCTTACACGTAGTGCTTTAAATAGTGCAGTTTGCTGGTAATGGTTCAGACAGCAGATTAATCTCGGGCGTTTATTTTCTTGATCAGGCGGCGCTGCCTCAAGGAATCGTGCCGTTTGTGTTCGCGAAAGAATACAATGTCCATCCTGCCATTCTCAGCACAGCGTAAGTTGTTTTTTTTTTTTTTTTTTTCAGAAAACGCCATACAAATTTTGTTATTTACAGATCAATCACTCAATCAATCATGCAGGGTCATTTTCGGAATGTTGATAGCGTTGCCCACCACGCTGGTTTACTACATTCTCCTCGGACTATGACGGTATTCCTGAGAAAGCGAGGGGCTGAACTGTAAAAAGTATCCGCGGGGGTATAAAGCAACGTTCGGGCTTCCGACTTTCGAGCACCTGGCGGTGACTAGACCCCGGCGGTTCAAACTACCAGGCGGGATTCACGGAGCTGCGAGAACTGAGACGGGCTACTTTTGAGATCATCATCATCATCATCATCAACAAAACAACACAAGGGGCCGAGGGTTAATTTGGTGGCGAATTACTCTCCCTAAAGTTCTTTTTTTATATATCCTTTTATTATATATTAAAGCTTTGTTTTACAATTTAGAAATTACTCCTCTGTTTGTCCTCTTTTGGAGAAACTTTATTAATAATAATAAATGTTGGGGGGAGGAATCAGTTTTGGCCTTTGCGTGGGGCGGGCCGGTGAGGTGGGAATTGAATTGAGGCGTTTGTCTTGTCCCCGTGCTTTTTGATTGGGTTGCGTGGGGCCGCTGGTAGTGTCCCATCAGGCGGTGGGCCCCGGGGGAGGTGTGTGAAAGGTTGGGGTGTCGTCAATGGGTTCCGCGGATGAGATGCCGCTGGCGCGCGGTCGGCAAAAGAAAGGCCTGCTGGGCCCCACAAGAGGGGTGGAACAGTGGGTGCTGGCCGTCTCGGTTACGGCATTGATGCGCTGATGGTACGCCGATGGGAATCATGTGCTCCTGGGAATATGACGTGTGATACCCTTTTGGCTTTGTTATTTTTTGTTGGGTACAAATTTAAGGGTTGACTGCAAATTCTCAAATTGTTGAATGTTTACAAAATTACCAGGTGTCATTCACGGCGAAGTTCTTCTGATTCTGGGGCTTATTTGTTTCGCTGTAATGATATCGTAACTTTTAAAATGGGAATGAAAAAATATAAAATATAGTATTTAAAATATATCTTATTTAATAGTGTTTAATTAATAATGTAAAAATATAAGTGAAAAAGTATATTATATTTATGGTGTTTGATTGGAAATGTATAAGTGTAAGTGAGAAATTATATTATGTTTTACGGTATTTAGTTTGTAATGTAAAAGTGTAAGTGAAAAAAAGGATCACAAAATTAATATGAAAAATATTATTAAATTAAATCTACTATTGAAAATTAAAATGAATTAATGAATTTGAGATAAAATATTAATAATTTTAATATGTTATTTATAATAATAATATTAATAAAATATTAGTAAAATTAGTCAAATATTAAAAAATATTTACTTAAAAAATAATTATAACTTAATAAAATTTTAAGAATACTAATAAACTATAAATATTAATAAAATTTTAAGAAAACTATTAAATACTATTAAATATACTTATAATACTAAATATAATAAATATTAATAATAATAAAGTATATTTAAATATTAGTAAAGCAATTATTTATGTTATAAAATTAATAAAACAAAATTATAGCAATTTATAATAAAATATAATTAAATATAAATTTAAATATATTAAATATAATAATATTAATAAAATATTAAATAATGATATTATAAAATAATATTAAATTAGAGTAATAAATATTAAATATTAGAACAATATTAAAACTAACAAAAAAACAAAGATTAAAAAATAAATTATTAAATAAAAAATTAAGTACTATTAATAATAGTAAATTATATAATTATCAAGTAATTGCTTTGGATTGCAAGTGTAACACCCGGATTATTAAACTCTGGGTTAAAATATTATTATTGGGTTAATAATATTTTTTTAGAATTCTTATGACTGTCAAATTGTAATTTCTGTGTTAAATTAATTTCAGTGATTCATTAAAGACTATTCCGGAATGGATTTGAAAATTTTATAAATTATACAAGATAAATTGATATGAGAAAACATTGATATTTATGTATGTTTATACGCCGATGTAAGTGTGTGTAGCACTTGAATTTAAATCTGGTTTATTCTGTATATTTCTAAATTGTTGGATTATACTGATAAGGAGATCGATAATCGGTATATTACCGGATATTCTTCTGATATTATTTATTAAATTATTATGAATAGCGGAATATAGAAAATATATGATAATACTCCAATGTATATACTGCATGAAATACTCGTATAAATACCGAGAATTGATATTTAATTCTAATCGTATTTATATTTTATTGATTTGGGGAGATGAAGAAATGATAAATAATAAAATAAAATTGATTGATTAAGATATGAGGAGGTATGGGGAGTAGGTGAGAGTGGGTAGGATACTTTTTTATAAGGGAGGAGATGATGAGAATTTTCTCATCTCTCTCTCTCTCTCTCCTTCTCTCTCTCTCTCACTCCCTCTCTGGTGCTGGCCGGAGGCTAGCCAGGCGCGCGGCGTGGGCGGCCGTAGGGGAGCACCAGGCCCCCCACCCATCTCTCTCTCTCTTTCTCTCTCTCGCTCTCTCTCTTTCTGGGGCCTTGTCGGCGGCGACGCCGGAGCGCGGCGGTGGCTGGCGAGGCAGCCGCGTGGGCGCGGCGACAGGCGCCGCGAAGAACTGCAGCAGCAGGCGGCTGCTGCTGCAGCTACATTTATGGGTAAAAACCCATAACGGGTTTGGGTTTCAGGTTCAACCCAAACCCGACTCGTTATGCACCTGACCATTTAAGTATTAAGGTAAAATTTTGTTTTAGGCCCCCGTGAGATTGAAAAATTGTTTTGGGGCCCTAAAAAATTACAAACAGCCCCTGAATATTTTCAGTTATTACGTATCTAACCTTTTATATTGGTTTTGGTTTCCGAACGATATCTTGGCCATCCGAAGTCAGATTCGGACGATTCTTGAGCCGTTATGATCGTAGAAACGAGAGTTTCACATCCTTTGTATCTGTATGTGGTATTGGGCATTTAAGAATTTATCGAATGCCGGTGAGTGGAAGTCCTAACTCAAGTTTTATTTTTCCCAATTCAGAAATAATTATTATTGAGAAACTATTGATAATATTGATCCAGTGGAATTAAAATAATATAGTATTAAAAAGATGATTGTGATATTTGGTATTATAGAACCGAAATCCAATAGGATATCCCGAATGATGAATTGCGGATGTGTTATATATATGTGTGTGAACATAACACTGGTATGATACCAAATTGTGACTTTGCTATTTATAATTCGCATAGAAATGATCGTTAAGTACTTGAACACGTATTAATATGAGTGAACATAGACAAATACTACATGAGTTATACGTTTGTGAGTCCCTGAACATGATGTATATGTTGCGAGAATTTATTAGAATTTAGAACCGAATAATTAAACACTGGGCTTTGATAAAAATTGTTAAGTATGAATCTTCAGTTAATACCATCTATCCGTCTGTGATGAATATTGAAGTTACTTAACTTGAAAATCGTTAAGTGGGTAAAATCTACCTCTGATTTCATTAAACACTATAATTGCATGTGTATTGACTATTGAGATAATAATGATGTTAGTTAAGTGAAGATTGATATTACATGCAAATGATATCCAAACTGTTATGAAATTTGTAGTTATGGATAATAATAATCTGCTGGTGGTTGGTTAACACCGGTATACCCGTAAGTAGACTAAACAGTGACAGCGGAAAATCGATTACAGATCAAATATTTATTAATTAATAAGAGATAATTAGAAATCAGTTAAGATAAAAGATTACTTGAGCCACATCAACTAAAATTGGATAATTATAGAATCGGTTATACTGATACTGGTATAAGCGGAATCCGAGGTTGATATTAGAATTGAACTAAGCAAATAAAATTGGGGTTTTATCTTCGAGCAACTTGACATAACTGTGATATAGAAAACTCTATTAAATGAGATACATGTAATTGATGCAGTATGATAGAAGTAGCTCTGTTAAATGAGATACATATAATTGAGGCAGTATGATAGAAGTAGCGTACTTATTTAAACTATTGAAAGTTTTGATAATATTGATAACCCGGATTGAATCGGGACATTTTGGTTAATTAGCAATTGTGAACATGAACCGATAATAATGAAACTGATCAAAGCAATTGATAATGAATCGAATTAGAGCAACTAAATTCCTAGCACTACCGGACATGCCTGACAAATAATTTCAATATCAAAAGGATATTGTTAAGCAAAGTACACAAGGTACGAACATATTATGTAGTATGTTGAGTATTGATCTCGTGGATACTGTTTTCGTACTTATTGTGTTTTTCATATATATATATATATATATATATATATATATATATATATATATATATATATATATATATATATATATATATATATGCTCATAACGTGATTTTGTGTATCAACTTGCACACTTGCGGCATCAAAAGTCATCGGATGGCTACATATTTATATATATCGATTTAGTTGTTAGTCGGTAGCAACTGAAAGTAATTGGTTGGATAAATAATTAAGATTCATCAAAACAGAAGAGAGGTGGAAAAATAATACCTTTGGACTAGAACTCGTAAGTAGATACTGTACTTTTTAGCGATCAATGATTAATAATGAAAAACTACTGAATAAAATCAAATCTAATGAAACTCAGATAATGGGTGACCGATAATGGTATATAAGTATCAAGTAAGTAATTAAACTGGTAAAAACCAGTTAGAGTCAGTATTAAGTAAATCTGACAACTTAATATGAAGTATATCGATTAGAGATGGATAATTCAATATCAACAAAACAAATACCGATAGTATTAAACTAGTATTGTGGTACGCCTACTTTATGCATCGGAGACTTTCGGGTATCCTGGTAATTGATTTATCAGAACATCAAAACCCTCTATTAGGCTTGAAAGTTACATCTTTATAGTGATACCGATTATATCTAATCGGTAAGCGTTAGATAATTATCTAAATAATTAAAAGTTGTAATATGGATGAAAGATTGAGTGTCGTGTCAATGTGATTAGAAATCCAGTGTTAGTAAGTGATATGCGTATAAGTATGTATGCATATGTTGTGCGGTTGAATTTATATGTCAATGCAGAGGATGATTTGGCTAGTAATTAACAGAAATAAAGAAAACTGTGAATCATTAGCTATATAACCAGCAATAGTGGAATATGGAGTTAAGCTTGGGCCATACCAAATAAAAGTGTTATAATCAGTCTTTGATTGAAATAAAAGATAATTATAATATCGAAAGTGTTAATAATTTACGTGATATCAAAATTGTTGTGTAACCATTACTTGTACCAGAAGGGATGAGAAATTTCCGATTCAAATAAGTTATAACCAATAGACATCCTATTTGATGATAAAATAGGCAATTGATAATGGATCCCGGAGGTTAGCTAAATGATAAAAGGAGATAAGTATTATGATTGGGAAAAGGGAATACTAGTACTACGAATCAGAACTTGACCGGTAAAATATTGAGATCATTAAGTTGTATGCATTATATGTGTATTTGGTACCTCTTAAATATGATAAGAAATGTGCATAACTATGTTTATGATATCATTTATTATATTGGAGGAAGGGACTGAGTTGAATCGGAGGTAATCGAAGGGGAGTTGTTACTATTTATTGTATCGGAGGAAGGGACCAGGTTGAACCGAAGGGGATCAAAGGGGGGAGTATTGTTGTTTTTTTATATCGGAGGAAGGGACCGGGTTGAACCAGAGGTGATCGAAGGGGAGTATTGATATTATTCTATTGAAATATGGTTGAATGTATGTTTGTGACATCCAGTATATGGATGTGGTTACTTATGTCATCCAGTATATGAATGTAGTTATTTACGTCATCCGGTTTATGGATGCGGTTATTTATGTCATCCGATACATGGGTGTGGCTAATTATGGCACTTAGTATATGGATATGATTGTTTATGATATCCAAATTATGAATTGTTAATAGATATGGCACATAGTATATGCATATGATTGTTTATGATATCCGAGTTAAGGATGTTAATATGTATGGCATCTAGTGTATGTATGTAGTTGTTTATGACATCCAGTATATGGATGTGAGTGTCTCGTACTTCCTCATGTATGAAAACACAGTTATAATTGGATATTATCATGAGTAGATTGACGAGTAGGTAAGGTATTGTATAATTCTTGATACTGTATGTTAATAAAATTGGTCATGTGTACCCAGAAGAATACATATAGAAAGTATCAAATAATAGAAAGAATCTATGATTTATTAAGTTGCGGTATCCACCATAAGTAAAAAAGTATTGAAACTGATTCTTGACATTGTTCAACTGCATTATACTTGAATTACAATGGTATTATAATACAAACTCTATTTTGACTAATTTCACTCACTGAGCTGTTGAGCTCACCCACCACAGATTGATATTTTCAGATCACGGTAAGGCGAAGGTCCGACTTAGAGCTGCATGGATGTTCCCCTGAGATGACGTATGTATTTATTGTAGAATGTGATTCTTTTTGTAAACTCTGATATTATTAGTAACTGTGAGTTAGAGTTAGTGACAGTAGATAGTGATACACTTTGATTAATAGAGATAAATATGGATGATCACAGATTGTATATTGAGTGGATCTCAGAAATGATTTTGTATTAGAATATTATATCAGGGAAGCACTCTTGGTGTGTGTGTGTGTGTGTGTTTATTTGATGGACCTTAGGATGAACTATATGATTAAAATTGAGATTGATAAGTAGGCTGATGTTAGCCAAAATTAATTTATATCAATATTGAGGTTAATGATTATGAATATTGAGGTAATTAAACTGGGACCATTACAGCAAGTGTACTACAAATGGGATTTACATGACCACAAATTAACTGTTACAGCTACAAGTGAGAAAATGTGAGTATAAAAGTGAAACTTACATGATCACAAATTAACTGCAGTAACTGCAATTGGGAAATGAGGGTGATCATTTTGCAATTTATTTTGCAACAAAACAAACAATAGAAAATGGAAAAAAAAAAAGTTTTACGACTTGATATTTTATGACTTGTAGCTCGAAACAAACTGACCCTTTAAGGCGTGTTTGTTTCTCGCAAGTGGTGAAATGCAATTGTAAAAAAATCACTTACGGTGTTTATTTGGGGCCATAAGTTATAAATATACTTAGAGCCCACTTGCAGCTTAAATAGTTAATTTTTATAATTATGCAAATCTGTATTGTAAATAGTTAATTATATTTAGATTTGTTATTTTTTATTATTAGATTAACTTTTTAAATTCTGAGAACTTTTAGTTATTTTATTTTATTTAATTATTAGATTAAATTTTTTATTAATTATTCTAATAATCATTATTATGGAATCTTTTTTATTACTAGATTAGTAATTTTAATATATTTTATATTATTAAATTAATTTTTTAATGGGGATTTTGTTTCAGCCACCTAAGTCAAATCGTACTAAGGAAAAAATCACTCACATAATTTTATTCGCTTTAACTGTCTCTTTTTTTAAAGTAAGGATGTGCACCCGTGTCAAGCGCTAAAACGCTCATCACGGCAAAAGACAAAACTGCCCCTAATTATCGCCTCAAAAAAAGAGGACCGCTTCGAAAATGCTCTATTTCTAAGGACTGGGATTATCATCGCAATGTAGAGGACTGCGACTATGATCGTAGTCCTTTCAAAAATGCTTTATTTTTTAGGACTGCGACTATGATCGCAGTCCTCACAAAATGATCTAAGCCTTATTTTGAGGATAGCGATCATGATCGCACTCCTCACAAAATGCGCTATTTATGAGGACTGCGACAATGGTCGCAGTCCTCACAAAAATGTCAGATTTCTGAGTGTAACACCCCAGATATTAAATCTTGATTTAGTACCTTATTAAAGAGAATAAATTGACTATCTAAGGCAAGGATCGAATCAAGCTGGTATAATAATGGATGTTTAGAAAACCCGTGGACGAAAAATATGAAAGAGAAATATGAGTATTTGATATATATATATATATATATATATATAATATATATATATATATATATATATATATATATATATAATATATATATATATATATATATATATATATATATATATATATATATACACACATATATACATATATGTATGTTATGTATATGTAAAACTTTGTGAATATGATCATTCTTGTATGATACATGCATATATATGTTGTAATTTTCAATGTGTTGTTCATACGAGTATGTGTAATGAAGTGGTATAAGAGTATAATGTATAAATACAAGAAAATAAATCAAATACCAAGAAAATACCATAATAGTATTGAGGAGAACTTAGTGGGAAGGGGTAGGTGTGCATGAGATGGGTAAATTGATAGCTATAGTTTTGCTTGAAAGTGGTGGAGACATGTAGCTTAAGTGGGGATATGTGGCTTAATGAGAGAAAGGGAGAGGAATTGATAAAGTGTAATAAAAATTTAGATAGGGGAATTTGTGTTAAATGGGAGATGAAAATTTTTCCCATCTCTCTCTTTCTTTTCTCAGGCTGAAAATTTACCCTCTCTCTTTCATCTTTGTAACGGTCCCAGTCTTATTTTCCATTATCACTATAATCACTAGTTATCCTTAATCTAAGTGTGAGACCCATCAAGATACAACACTTCAATTTCGGCTAGCGCCCGCCTAATTATGGCTTCACTACATTTTCGCTCAAAATGCATATATAACCTCGGCATGACATATATCAAGTTTCCAACATTGTTCCAACAACCTGATAGAAATTCATAAGCCTACGCAATTCTACTCTATAAGCTCCATATCATTAACAAAATTCAAAGTCAAGTACCTAATAATACAAGCATTATAATGTATTACAAAAGTTCATGACAAGCATCAACATAGAAAGTTTTACATAGTGTTTTTTAAATAATATATACATAAGATAGAACATGCCAAAAGGTGAAAATGATCTCCTGCTGCCACCTATCCGTATTTTGCTATTAAGCGGGTCCTTTTCCTTTATCCAAACCTGAAGGTGATTAATATAACAGGGTGAGCTTAACAGCTCAGTGAGTAAAACAACAAATATATGCATGACCATTATGTATGTCTATTAGAATTTATTATAAAGGTAACAATTATAATTTGTACTATTTTTGTATATTTTTAGATATTTGTTGAAAGTTTTGGCCTTACACAGTGATGGTCTTGTTAGTCGACTTACCCTTCCTATAGTCGACTAATACTGTTATTAGTCGACTTATCTTAAAGCTATAATCGACTAAGCCCTAACTAAAAAGATATCCACTCTCTATTGGCTGTCTGTAACTCAACTAGTCGACTACCCTATCTTGTATAGTTGACTACTCTAGGTACTAGTCGACTTATCACCCTTCTATAGTCGACTAAGCCCTAACCAAAAGGATGTCTACTCTCTATTTGTTGTCTGTAACTAAAGCTAGTCGACTACCCTATCTTATATAGTCGACTAATATTGATTTCCAGAGACTCGCGTACTTGTATCTCACATCTATAGTCGACTTAGCCCAGGGGTTAGTCGACTTATATAGTTGGAATTTGCCTATATCAGTTGACTCATCACAGAGTCTAACGTTAAAGAATTTTTTATAGTTTTAACATGCATTTTCCATCTTAACCATATAAAGAATAAAACAAATTTCAGTTTTATCATTTATACTCTTGTTAAACATGAAGTTGGACTCCCTTCAGTCGCCTCCAGTTAAACCCGATCCCTTCCTTCAATACGTTAATCAACGTGATAATCTCCCCTTCGGTCACCCCAGTTCAACCGAGTCCCTTCCTCCAAATACATAATAATTATAACTTCATGTAATAACAACATACAAGGATTCATAAAGCAATATCAATATAAATGATTTTCATGATTTCTACTTTACATTATGCCAACATTATGGAAGTCATAACATGTATAAGTAACAACTTGCTAAATTAACAACATGCGAGCCTTTTTAAGGTAACCAACACATATATATGCATAAAATCAAGTATTACGTTTATTCATAAAACTATTTCTTCTTAAAAGACATGTGTTTGACTACCGTGTATACACACAATAAATTTATCAATCATGCACAATGGTAAACATACATGGAAATGGCTACAACGTGTTTGCCATAGGATTGTCTATAATGCACACTTAAAATCTAGAAACCACAAACATGTATTATCATTCATATTCACATCCACTTATAATTTAAAAATTTTCACTTTACTTCAACTTAATAACTACCCACTAAAATTTGGAGTTGGGATGTTTTACTCACCCTTGAAGAGAATATTCCCGATTATCAAGCTTGGTTACCGGCTATAATGGAGTTTACAAGAACATAAAAACATCATAATTAGTCTATAGTTGAAAGAGTAGGCTTAAGGATTGCTTACCTTCTTTAACCAAAATCACCCTCCTAACTTGTTAACCTAGGCCAACCTAGTCTTCAAGAATTATCTCTCTAAGGTAATGTTAGATCACCATTTTTTCATGTTCTATTAGCTCTTTTGAGGAGATAATATAGGTAAAGAAGGCTTTTTAGTATAAAGGAAGGAAGAGAAGAAGAGTGAGTGAATGAGAGAGAGAGAGAGTGAATGAATGGAAAATGGAGGGGAAAAACTTGGGTTGTTGTTGTTTCTTGCCTTGGCTGGATGCAAAAGAGAAGAGGGGGGGATTTTTGGAGTTGGAAATGAAGAGAGAGGGAGAGTGTTGCCAAATAAGAATTTTCACCCTATTTTTCCCTTTATATACCTCATTCTTTTAATGAGATCATGTCAAGTGCCCCCTAACATCACCTCTACATCTCTACCTCACTCCTATAAGTAAGGTCCCCATACCTCCCCCTTCATGATGCATAGTACTAACAAGTATGGTGGGGAGTATGGTAAAAAAGTCAACATGCATGTGTATATTTAAACCCATATACATATATACTAGTATATGCATGGTATAAGGTTTAATATAAGTATCCTACATGAATTCTTGTCTTCACATTATCTCCTTAAGGCACTCAAGTGTGTTAAATAGGTGATTAATTAAGGCAAGTGTTATAACTTTACCCTCCTTTAGGAAGTTTCGTCATCGAAACTTAACGTACCTTGGAATAAATGTGGATAGTTCTTCCATATCTCCTCTTCCAGCTCCCAAGTTGCTTCTTCTATATGTTGATTCCTCCATAAAATCTTAACTAAGGAAATAATTTTGCTTCTCAATTGTTTCTCCTTGCAATCTAAGATTTGCACTGATTATTCCATGTATGACATGTCTTTTTGTATTTGCAGAGGTCCATAGGAGATTATGTGATCAGGATCAGGTATATACTTCCTTAACTGAGAGACATGAAATACATTATGTATTCTCTCCAGAACAGAGGGTAAGGCTAAACGATAAGCAATAGGTCCATTTTTATCCACTATTTCAAATGGTCCAACATATCTAGGAGCTAATTTGTTCTTATTTCTGGCGCGTCGCACTCCCTTCATAGGAGATACCTTCAGGAAAACTTTATCCCCTACCTCAAATTCTAGTGGTATACGGTGATTATCTGCATAAGCTCTCTGCCTGCTCTGGGCTGCCTTCATCCTTTCCTTAATTAACTTAATCTTATCAGTGGCTTCTTGAATTATGTCAGGGCCGAATATCCTTCTATCCCCAACTTCCTCCCAACAGATCGGTGATCTACATTTTCTATCATATAATGCTTCAAACAGAGACATGCCAATGGTGGACTGATAACTATTATTATAAGCAAACTCCACTTGTAACGGTCCCAGCCTCTAATAAACAAGATTAGGCCTAAAACACCAATTATCTCCCATATTCTTATAGTAAGAAAATTTTGACAGCATCATCCTTAATATTTCGTTAGTTTCTCACATACAATAACTAACAATTTCGGCTCCAGGCCTACTTAATCCCATCAAAGCTTTCGGCCCACACGGCCTACTTATCATACCACAATACACCAAACCTTAACTATATACATATGTCATAACTTGCATCCTCCATCGCAAACATATATCTTCTCAATTGACATCACAAGAGTTAACTTCCAAACAAATTATATTCCCACACATGGCCATCTTTCGAAGTTCATGGACATTACATACCAACGGAGTCCACAATCCAAAACATACAATACATAAAAGCCCCTAGTTTCAAGTACTATAAAGACAAATATACATTGAGTACATCCCAACATGTTTTCCACAAAGAAAGATGACTAAAGTAGAGTCCATACATACATATTAAATATAACAAGAGTAAGTCAAAGTGATACAACTACATGCCATACATTCCATAACTTAACTCTTCCAGTTAGAGTGGTCCCTTACCCTTATCCAAACCTGAAAAGATGGAAAGAAAATAAAATGAGCTCGACAGCTCAATGAGTAAACCATGCCATAGGGTGTTGATTTAAGACAAGCATCTTAAAAGGGGTAATTTACAATGAAGTCCATGAGACAATAAAATTTTCCAATCTAACTTACTTGTTCTAGGCTACATACATTTGTGGTCTACATGCTTTCACTATCAAGAGTTGCATCCCGCTATATCATGACACAAGTGAAATATTTGCATGAATATGTGTGTAAATTTTCGTGGATTAGTCCTTCCACATCAACTCGGCTAACTACATACATAATGTGACATTCTAGGTTAACACAAGTATTACCAATATAGAATGAAACTTGACCGTTCACTTATGCATGCCATTCAATCTAAATGTAATTCCCCGTCTTCCACCTCCTACCGGCTCCCGCCCGGCCCCTTCCTCATTTTATAATTCGTATATATAAAACATATAAATTTCCCCGTCTTCCCCCTCCTACCGGCTCCCGCTCGGCCCCTTCCTCCTTTTATATATATTCATAATTATATGTCAAATCTCCGTCTTCCCCCCTCCTACCGGCTCCCGCCCGGCCCCTTCCTCCTTTTATCACAAATGCATCATGTAAGGTTAAGTTATAATATTCATAACAAGCAATTTAAAACTAACTTACACATCATGCCCGAAAATGATGTGCAACAATAAGAAAGAAGACATGTGCTTGGAGGTTTCCCACTATCATAGTAACATCATAACACGCCACATTCAACCCGCATGAATATATGCATTATCCCCATATACTTGCTAATACTTAACACAATGCTATATTGTAAGGAGGGGTCTTCCCCGGTGCACTTTAGTGAACATGAAGTATGATTCAAGTTAATCGATCGGCATTTATGGAGTGATATTGGTACAAATCCTAGACCTCACATAATGCATCATACCATTTCTATTTATGAAGAGCCAAGGTTATGCTATATACATATCAAATTGGCATCATGATGTTGGTCAAGAAAAATAGCGAATTAAAGTGCTAACTTGGTTCACTTAGGCATAATTAGTATGCTAGAACATGTATTCTACACATGCATTTCATATCCATACAATGTAGAGACATAACAATTATGCAATACCCATTAGATTTCATTTAACCCAAAGATAATCATCAAAACAGCGAATTGATGTACTAAATCATCTCATTTAAGTATAATTAGTAAGCTAGAACATGTATATCACACATGTATCTCATCACAACATAATATAGAGGCACATTAATTAGGTAATACCCATTGAATTTCATCTAGTTTGAGGGTGTCACAAAAATAGCAAATAATACCCTTGTGGGTCACATATACAAAAATCAAAATTTTAACTTTTCTAATCTTGATAGAAGGTATAACCCTAAAAGCTTAGATTTACTCACAATGGTTTTTAGATCTGAAACAGAGAGTTGGGCCTCAAGAAATCTCTACTTGGAAGTGCTAGATCCTCCCCCCAACTCACCAAGAATCTCCCCCCTCCAAGATCCGACCTTCTCCTTCCAGGATTGTCGCGTTTTCCCCTTCTTTGCCGTAGTTCTGCGGCCAGATGGCAGTACCTTGCGTGCTGCTGCGGCTGCGCTTGCTGCGTGCGCGTGTCTCTTCCTCCCCTCTCATGTAGCCTTGACCCAAGGTTGAGAGAAGTTGGGATTTAGGGCTTGAGAGGTATCCTAATCTCTTTTCTTCAGAATTTTAAAGAGGAGATGAAAGGGTGGGTTAGGGTTTCAAGTTCTTCACTTGAGAGAGGAGAAGTTTGCAGATTTTGGAAGAGGATGAAGAAGAGGGCAATCATGGTAGTCAACAAATTGGAGTGCAAGTTACTAGGTGAGGGAGTTCTTCTCATGTTGCCACTTGGACAAACTCCTCTCATGTTGCCACTTGGACTCCCAACCTTCAATGAGATCCTAGCCCTTAATCTCTCCCCAAGCATGCACACCTACCCTTAATTAAGTACTTAGGGTAAAACTAGGTTGGTTAAGGAAAAATGAAAGGTTAGGTTGCAATCTATGCCATATCTCCCCCTTGTTAAGTCACTAATTGGTCCAATGACACATGTACATAAGCCTTCATGCCATATTTTCATAGTCACCACAACCAATAGTTAATAAAAACTTTTGAAAGGGAAGTGTGTCACCTAATTAAGTTTAAAATTGTTGCTATTGAAATATGGAGGGTAATTACTTTAGATAATGCCTTTAACAAAAATCCTTAATAATTAAGATGAGGAGAAATTTGGTAAATCAAAAATTTGGTTGTTACATTTCTCCCCTCCTAAAAGAGAGCTTCGTCCCCGAAGCCTGACGTACCTTGGAAAAGTTGTGGATAAATATGCTTCATCTCTTCCTCTGGTTCCCAGGTAGTTTCTTCAATCTCTTTGCTTCTCCATAAAACCTTTACTAAAGGGATTGCTTTGTTTCGCAGTTGCTTCTCCTTCCGGTCTAGGATTTGAACCGGCTCCACTGTATATGACAAGTCTTCTTGGAGTTGCAGTGGTGAGTATTTAAGAACATGATTCGGATCTGGTACATACTTTCTCAATTGGGACACATGAAATACGTCATGTATTTTCTCAATCTCTGGTGGTAAGGCTAACCGATAAGCCAGAGGTCCAATTCTTTCCAGTATTTCAAAGGGCCCAATATACCGGGGGTCTAACTTATTCCATTTGCCACCCCGTACCATTCCTTTTATTGGTGATATCTTCAAGAAAACTTTGTCGCCTTCTGCAAACTTCAAGGGCCTTCGGCGCCGATCCGCATATGTCTTCTGTCTACTCTGAGCTGCTTTCATTCTCTTCCTTATTATCCGAATCTTCTCCGTTGTTTCTTGAACTATATCAGATCCAAACAGTGTTCGGTCACCCATCTCTTCCCAACAAATTGGAGATCTACATTTTCTGCCGTACAAAGCTTCAAATGGTGGCATCCCAATAGTGGATTGATGACTATTGTTATATGCAAACTCCACTAATGATAGATATCTCTCCCAATTGCCCCCGAAATCCAACACGCATGCTCTCAGCATATCTTCCAATATTTGAATGGTTCTCTCAGACTGCCCGTCGGTTTGTGAGTGCGCAGCCGTACTTGGGTGTAGCTTGGTGCCCAGAGCTTGGGATAGACTGATCCATAGCCTTGACTGAAACCGAGGGTCACGATCTGACACAATTGTCTCAGGAACTCCATGAATCCTGATTATCTCTCGGAGGTAAATCTGGGCTAACCTATCCATCGAATAGTTTATTCGGATGGGTAGGAAATGAGCGGACTTTGTAAGTCGGTCGACTATCACCCATATGGCATCATATCCTTGAGGGGATCTAGGGAGCCCTGTCACAAAATCCATAGTAATGTTGCTCCACTTCCATTCAGGGATTTGTAAGGGCATGAGGAGTCCCGGAGGCTTCTTGTGTTCAGCCTTAACTTGTTGGCATAAACATCTCTGCACAAAATTTGTTATGTCCTTCTTCATTCCTTCCCACCAAAAGTTTGCCCGTAAATCCTAATACATCTTGGTTGTTTCAGGATGTGCGGTGTAAGGGGTGCAATGGGCTTCAGTTAAAATTCGCTCCTTGAGCTTAAAATCTGGAGGTACAAATATTCGGTTTCCCTTTCTTAGCAAATCCCTAGAAATGGTAAAATCTCGGGTTTCACCTCTTTGCACTCTTTCAAAATTTTTAGCTGTCTGGTCATCTTTCCTTTGTGCTTCCTTGATTTCTTCATAGAGGTCGAAACCAATACTAACTTGATTTATCTGGTTCATTCCATACCGGGGCCCTCTTATATGAATTTCAAGTTGCAGTCTTTCCATCTCCCTTAACAAGTCCGATTGCTGGGTTAACAATACCGCTAAGGATCCTCCAGACTTCCGACTCAAAGCGTCAGCCACCACATTGGCCTTCCCAGGGTGATAATGAATGTCCAAGGCATAATCCTTCATCAACTCCAACCATCTTCTTTGGCGCATATTCAATTCCTTTTAGGTGAAAATATATTTTAGGCTTTTATGATCTGTATATATATCACATGATACTCCATAAAGGTAGTGCCGCCAAATTTTTAAGGCAAAAATGACTGCATCTAGCTCAAGGTCATGGGTTGGGTAATTTTTCTCCTGGTTCCTTAGTTGTCTAGAAGCATATGCAATTACTCTCCCATGCTGCATCAATACACACCCCAGGCCTGACTTTGACGCATCACTGAATACAACATAACCTTCGTTTCCAATGGGCATAGCTAGGATTGGGGCCGATGTTAGCTTATGCTTTAGTTCTTGAAAGCTTTTCTCCTGATCCTCTCCCCAATAGAATTTGAGGCCTTTCTTGGTTAACTGGGATAAGGGTGCAGCTATCTTGGAGAATCCTTCTATAAATCTCCGGTAATACCCAGCCAATCCTAGGAAGCTTCGCACCTCTGTGACATTGGTAGGTCGAGACCACCCCTTTATCGCCTCGATCTTTGCGGGGTCCACTGATATTTCTTCCTCATTTATGATGTGGCCCAAGAACCCAACTTCATTTAGCCAGAACTCACACTTCTTAAGTTTTGCATAAAGTTGCTTCTCTCTCAATAATTGTAACACTATCCTTAAGTGTCTTTCATGATCCTCTTTGCTCTTTGAATAGATTAGTATGTCATCAATGAACACCACCACGAATTGATCTAGGTATGGCTGGAAAATTCTGTTCATCAAATCCATAAATGCTGCTGGACCATTGGTCAAGCCAAATGGCATTACTAAAAACTCATAATGGCCATATCTGGTCCGAAAGGCAGTCTTAGAAACATCTTCCGGCTTGATCTTTAATTGATGGTATCCTGATCTTAAATCTATTTTGGAAAATATGCTGGCACCCTGAAGTTGATCAAAGAGGTCATCAATCCTCGGTAGTGAATATCGATTCTTGATAGTGACCTTGTTCAGCTCTCGATAATCTATACACAGCCTCATGCTCCCATCCTTCTTCTTAACAAATAATACCGGAGCACCCCAAGGTGATACACTCGGCCGAATTAACCCGAGGCTTAGCAGTTCTTGCAACTGGTCCTTCAATTCATTTCTGCGGGTGCCATTCTATAAGGTGCCTTGGATATGGGACTTGTCCCAGGTAAAAGATTAATGGAAAATTCTACTTCCCTATCTGGGGGTAAGCCTGGTAGATTCTCCGGAAAAACATCAGGATAGTCTCTTGCAACCTCTATGTTTTCAATCTTAATCTTCATGTCTTCCTCACCAATAAGGGTTGCCAAAAATCCTTGACACCCTTGCCTCAATAACTTAGTGGCCTTTAGGGCAGAAATGACTGGAGTGCAAATTTTATTCTTCACCCCTTCATAAACTCTTTCTGGAGTTCCATCTAGCTTAAAAATTATTTTCTTCTGATAACAGTCTACATGAGCCCGATATGTTGACAACCAATCCATTCCTAGGATGATGTCAAATTCCATCTCTCCTAATTTAATTAGGTCTGCTTGTGTCTTCATTTCGCCTATTGTGATTTCACATCCCTTATAATACTCGCTAGTGGTCACTCTTACACCTACAGGAGTTGACACCACTAGTTGATAGTTCAAAGGTTCGGATTCCTTGTTAATAATTGCAGCAAATGACGAAGAAATAAAAGAGTGGGTAGCACCGGGATCAAATAATACTCGAGCAATGATTTCGGATACACAGACGGTACCTTCCACCATGGCATTGGATGCTCGAGCCTCCTGCGGAGTGATTGCATTCATCCTCCCTTGAACTCTGGGTTGCTATACTGATGCTTGAGTCATGGCCGAGCGAGTTCTGTTGAAAGGTTGCCGAAAGGCGGTAGCTTGTCCTCCTGCTGTTGGGGCGATGCCCATGATCGGTCTTCCCGTTCCTCTGCTAGCTCCTGGATATCCATGCAAGTTTGGGCAGTCCCTCCTCATGTGACCCATTCTGCCGCAGACAAAGCATTGCTTACCGGCGGCGCAACTGCCAGTGTGACTTCGGTTACACCTTGGACACCACTGGTTCCCTGCAAAGTTGGAGCGTTGGGAGGATATTGGTGATGCCGAATGGGGTAATCCTCTATTCTTGGGCCATGAGTTCCCCTTGTTTCCCTGGGCGGGCATGAAGGACGATCCGGTACCTCTATCGGGCCTCATGGACTGAGTTCCAAAGCTCGGGGCATTATTATACCGGGGGCACTTCATGTAGGGTAGTTCCCTGGTCCTTATCTCTTGATTCTCCTGCATGTCCCTTTCAATTTCCATTGCCTTCTCCACAGCTTGAGTATAAACTTGTAATTGGAAAGGGATCAGCTTACTCCTGATTTCTGGCCTCAAGCCCCTAACAAATCTTTTTGTCCTATCCTCCTCATCAGACACCAGTTTCTCAGCATACCTGGACAGTTGAGTAAATTTAGCTTCATATTGGCTCACTGTCCATTGCTCCTGCTTTAGGTCTTGAAATTCCATTGCAAGTCGGTCCTTCACCACTCCAGGTATGTATTTTTCATTGAACTTTTTAACTAAAAAGTTCCAAGAGATCTCCCTCCCCAAAATCTTAGCCCCTCCTTTTACCATCTCCCACCAACGCTCAGCCTCTCCTTGGAACATAAAGGAGGCGAAAGATACCCGCTGGTTTTCAGTACATTCCATTACATCCAGTATCTTCTTAATTTGACGGAGCCATTCCTCAGCTTGAATAGGGTCAACTCCTCCTCTAAAAGCTGGTGGGTTCAACTTTTGAAATTGTTCAAGGGCTCTACGAGGGTTGTTTACATTTGCCAGTTGCAACAGCCAATCCGGTATTCTGTCTGGCATTCTCCGATTGGCATTAGATTGTTCACTTAGAAATTCTTGACTTGCCGGGGGATGGACGCTCCCGATTGCGCTGTGCAATGGGACGTCGCCCTCCGAGTTGGCATCGGGTGGAGGAAAATTTAAGTCCATTTATACCTAAAAGAATAGTTAAACTTAATTAACAGGAACTAAATAACAACAAGTAGAATAGTTCCAAAAACAAAACACAAATTTCATTTATGCACAAAATGTTTTCATAGCAACATTACATTAGCATGACTACATTCTTTCAAAACGTACAATTGCAGTCATAAAGAAATACATTGATCACACATATAGCTATTGACAACAACTATCTTCACTCAAAAAAAAAATATCCATATATATGAGTCAACATTCATTTCTCCAAAAACAAAAATATGCCCCCCACCTAGACCTCTATCAAGGGGTTATGTTAGAACCCGAGGAGCTTTCCTCCCGGTCATCCCCTACAGATTCTTCTTCTTTGGGGTCTTCTTCTTCTTGATTTAACTCCTCAGGATCATCTTCTTCTGGATCTTCTTCTTCAGGATCCTCTTCTGCTTCAAGATTTTCTTCCTCAGGATCCTCTTCTGCTTCCTCCAGAACAGCATCATATTCACATCTCCAATTCTCATAATCATCGTACTGATCCATGTCTTCTACCCAGCTGGAGTCCCACCAAATACCTCCAAAGAAAATCCTTCCTTCAGGATCCATTTCCTCGTTAGGCAGGACTCCCAGGTCCACAGTTGCTGTTGCATTCCTTATGGCACTTTCTGCCTCACTGATTTCATCTTTCTCATCTTGTTCCAGGCGAACCCCTGTATCTTTACTATCCGGGGGACCTTTCAGAATGATAGCTGGATCTGTCTCATCGGATTCAAAATCCCAATCCATATGGTCCGCAGTCCAACTCAAACTTTCCGACCTCGGACTGTCGGATGACGATCCAGTCATCTCAGAATCTCCCATCTGTAGAAGTAAGACATTTATATTAGACGGTGTATCTTCCAATTCTCCCCAAATTAATGGTTTACATGAATATATAACAAGACATGATAGAAAATCACCACCTATTTAACCATGCCGATCTTTCATAAATTTTTCCTTAGGCACAACTGTCCTTCCAATAGGTTTAACCCTGACTTATGTGATATTTTGATTGCTCTCCCTTTCCGGTGTCCCATAACACTGGAATTTCTTGCAGAAGGGCCCGCACCCCTTGCAAGATCCATTTGAACTAAGGTATGCGGGTACCTATATTCAAATGTAGAGAACAGTTAAATATCCTACATTTCAGGGTCAAATACCCTAAGATTTTACTATCACCCCAATACCCCATATCTAACTTACCCAAGCACACATATAAATTTCACGTGATTACATAAGCAGTCCCGCATACTACATCTATCTAGGCTAACCCTGCCTAAACCATGCTCTGATACCAACTGTAACGGTCCCAGCCTCTAATAAACAAGATTAGGCCTAAAACACCAATTATCTCCCATATTCTTATAGTAAGAAAATTTTGACAGCATCATCCTTAATATTTCGTTAGTTTCTCACATACAATAACTAACAATTTCGGCTCCAGGCCTACTTAATCCCATCAAAGCTTTCGGCCCACACGGCCTACTTATCATACCACAATACACCAAACCTTAACTATATACATATGCCATAACTTGCATCCTCCATCGCAAACATATATCTTCTCAATTGACATCACAAGAGTTAACTTCCAAACAAATTATATTCCCACACATGGCCATCTTTCGAAGTTCATGGACATTACATACCAACGGAGTCCACAATCCAAAACATTACAATACATAAAAGCCCCTAGTTTCAAGTACTATAAAGACAAATATACATTGAGTACATCCCAACATGTTTTCCACAAAGAAAGAGGACTAAAGTAGAGTCTATACATACATATTAAATATAACAAGAGTAAGTCAAAGTGATACAACTACATGCCATACATTCCATAACTTAACTCTTCCAGTTAGAGTGGTCCCTTACGCTTATCCAAACCTGAAAAGATGGAAAGAAAATAAAATGAGCTCGACAGCTCAATGAGTAAACCATGCCATAGGGTGTTGATATAAGACAAGCATCTTAAAAGGGGTAATTTACAATGAAGTCCATGAGACAATAAAATTTTCCAATCTAACTTACTTTTTCTAGGCTACATACATTTGTGGTCTACATGCCTTCACTATCAAGAGTTGCATCCCGCTATATCATGACACAAGTGAAATATTTGCACGAATATGTGTGTAAATTTTCGTGGATTAGTCCTTCCACATCAACTCGGCTAACTACATACATAATGTGACATTCTAGGTTAACACAAGTATTACCAATATAGAATGAAACTTGACCGTTCACTTATGCATGCCATTCAATCTAAATGTAATTCCCCGTCTTCCACCTCCTACCGGCTCCCGCCCGGCCCCTTCCTCATTTTATAATTCGTATATATAAAACATATAAATTTCCCCGTCTTCCCCCCTCCTACCGGCTCCCGCTCGGCCCCTTCCTCCTTTTATATATATTCATAATTATATGTCAAATCCCCGTCTTCCCCCTCCTACCGGCTCCCGCCCGGCCCCTTCCTCCTTTTATCACAAATGCATCATGCAAGGTTAAGTTATAATATTCATAACAAGCAATTTAAAACTAACTTACACGTCATGCCCGAAAATGATGTGCAACAATAAGAAAGAAGACATGTGCTTGGGGGTTTTCCACTATCATAGTAACATCATAACACGCCACATTCAACCCGCATGAATATATGCATTATCCCCATATACTTGCTAATACTTAACACAATGCTATATTGTAAGGAGGGGTCTTCCCCCGTGCACTTTAGTGAACATGAAGTATGATTCAAGTTAATCGATCGGCATTTATGGAGTGATATTGGTACAAATCCTAGACCTCACATAATGCATCATACCATTTCTATTTATGAAGAGCCAAGGTTATGCTATATACATATCAAATTGGCATCATGATGTTGGTCAAGAAAAACAGCGAATTAAAGTGCTAACTTGGTTCACTTAGGTATAATTAGTATGCTAGAACATGTATTCTACACATGCATTTCATATCCATATAATGTAGAGACATAACAATTATGCAATACCCATTAGATTTCATTTAACCCAAAGATAATCATCAAAACAGCGAATTGATGTGCTAAATCATCTCATTTAAGTATAATTAGTAAGCTAGAACATGTATATCACACATGTATCTCATCACAACATAATATAGAGGCACATTAATTAGGTAATACCCATTGAATTTCATCTAGTTTAAGGGTGTCACAAAAACAGCAAATAATACCCTTGTGGGTCACATATACAAAAATCAAAATTTCAACTTTTCTAATCTTGATAGAAGGTATAACCCTAAAAACTTAGATTTACTCACAATGATTTTTAGATCTGAAACAGAGAGTTGGGTCTCAAGAAATCTCTGCTTGGAAGTGCTAGATCCTCCCCCCAACTCACCAAGAATCTCCCCCCTCCAAGATCCGACCTTCTCCTTCCAGGATTGCCGCGTTTTCCCCTTCTTTGCCGCAGTTCTGCGGCCAGATGGCAACACCTTGCGTGCTGCTGCGGCTGCGCTTGCTGCGTGCGTGTGTCTCTTCCTCCCCTCTCGTGTAGCCTTGACCCAAGGTTGAGAGAAGTTGGGATTTGGGGCTTGAGAGGTATCCTAATCTCTTTTCTTCAGAATTTTAGAGAGGAGATGAAAGGGTGGGTTAGGGTTTCAAGTTCTTCACTTGGGAGAGGAGAAGTTTGCAGATTTTGGGAGAGGATGAAGAAGAGGGCAATCTTGGTAGTCAACAAATTGGAGTGCAAGTTACTAGGTGAGGGAGTTCTTCTCATGTTGCCACTTGGACAAACTCCTCTCATGTTGCCACTTGGACTCCCAACCTTCAATGAGATCCTAGCCCTTAATCTCTCCCCAAGCATGCACACCTACCCTTAATTAAGTACTTAGGGTAAAACTAGGTTGGTTAAGGGAAAATGAAAGGTTAGGTTGCAATCTATGCCATATCTCCCCCTTGTTAAGTCACTAATTGGTCCAATGACACATGTACATAAGCCTTCATGCCATATTTTCATAGTCACCACAACCAATAGTTAATAAAAACTTTTGAAAGGGAAGTGTGTCACCTAATTAAGTTTAAAATTGTTGCTATTGAAATATGGAGGGTAATTACTTTAGATAATGCCTTTAACAAAAATCCTTAATAATTAAGATGAGGAGAAATTTGGTAAATCAAAAATTTGGTTGTTACACCACTAAAGGTAAATAGTTGTCCCAACTTCCTCCAAAATCTAATACACAAGTCCTCAGCATATCTTCCAATTTTGAATAGTTCTCTCTGACTGTCCATCAGTTTGGAGGTGTGCCGCTGTACTGAGCTGCAACTTATTGCCCAAAGCCTCAGATAGGCTTATCCAAAATCTAGATTGAAATCTAGGATCCCAATCTGATACAATAGACTCAGGCACTCCATGCAGTTTAACTACTTTTCGGACATATACTCGAGCCAGTCTCTCTATAGAATAATTGATCCGAATGGGTAGAAAGTGGGCAGATTTAGTAAGTCTGTCTACCACTACCCAGACTGTATCTAGTCCTTAGGATGTCCGAGGAAGTCCAGTAACAAAATACATGGCACTCATTCAGGAATTTGCAATGGTACCAGCAATCTTGGGGGCTTCTTATGTTCTGCTTTCACTTGCTGACATATTAAGCACTTGTGAATAAAATTGAAAATATCCATTTTCATTCCATCCCACCAGAAGTTACGACGCAGATCCTGATACATTTTTGTGCTCCCTGATTGAGTTGTATACGGGGTACAATGAGCTTACTCCATTATTTTTTCTTTTATCTCTGCTACATCAGGCACACATAATATGTGTCTTAATCTCAATACATCATCTTCAATTTTAAACTCCTTAAGTTCTCCTTCTAGTACCTTCTTCATAATTTTCCTTATTTGAGCATCTCTTTGTTGGGCCTCTTTGATTTTGTCACATAGATCAAATTGAATTCTTACTTGATTCAATTGATTTCTAGCATTGGAAGGATCAATGACTCGCACCTCTACTTGCATTTCTTCTAAATCTCTTAATAATCTTATTTGGCGAGTTATAAGGGCGGCCACTGCTCCTCCTGATTTCCCGCTCAAGGTATTAGCCACTACATTGGCCTTTCTAGAGTGGTAGTGGATAGTAATATCATAATCTTTCATTAGGTCTAGCCATCTCCTCTGCCGCATATTCAGTTCTTTTGTCTGAAAATGTACTTCAAACTTTTATGGTTAGTAAAGATTTCACAAGACACTCTATACAAGTAATGTCGCCAGATCTTCAAGGCAAAAATCACAGCGGCTAATTTCAAATCATGAGTGCGGTAATTTCTTCAATGAATTCTCAATTATCAGGACGCATAGGCAATAACTCTCCCATGCTGCATTAACACACATCCCTGTCCCAATTTTGACGCATCACTATAGATAGAAAATCCTTCAGTTCCCAAAGGCACAGTTAGAACATGAGTAGATGTTAGCTTTATTTTAACTTCAAGAAAGCTCTTATCTTGTTCTTCTCCCCATATAAACTTCTTATTCTTTCTAGTTAATTGCGTCAATAATGCCACAATTTAGGAGAATCCTTCCACAAATCTTCTGTAGTATCCGGCTAACCCTAAGAAACTTCGAACCTTAGTAACAGTTGTGGGTCTAGGCCAATCTTTGATTGCTTCAATCTTCATTGGATCTACTGATATTCCCTCCTTGGATATAATATAGCCAAGAAACCCTACCCTACTTGTTCCAATCAAAATTCACATTTCTTTAATTTAGCATAAAGTTGCTTCTCCCTCAAGATTTGGAGAATAGTTTTAAGATGTTTTTTATGATCTTCCCTATTCTTTGAATAGATCAAAATATCATCGATGAATAACACCACAAACTGATCAAGATATGGTTGGAACACTCGATTCATTAGGTTCATAAATGCTACTGGGGCATTAGTGAGTCCAAAAGGCATGACTAGGAATTCAAAATGTTCGTATCTTGTTCTAAAAGCTGATTTAGACACATCTTCTAGCTTGACCTTTAACTGATGATATCCTGACCTAAGGTCTATCTGAGAAAATACACAAGACCCTTATAGTTGATCAAATAAGTCATCAATTCGAGAAAGCGGGTACCTATTTTTAATAGTGACCTTATTTAATTCCCGATAGTCGACGCATAATCTCATACTTCCATCCTTCTTAACAAATAGTATTGATGCTCCCCAGGGAGATACGCTCGGTCAGATGAAACCTTTATTCAGTAATTCCTGTAGTTGAGTTTTAAGTTATTTCATTTTTGCGGGGGCCATAAATTAGGGCAGTACCGGGCATCACATCTATTGTAAATTCTACATCTCGATCTAGGGGCAGACCTGGTAAATCTTCCGTGAATACATCTGGAAACTTATTCATGATGGGAATTGTCTCAATTTTGATATCAGTTCTAGTGGTGTCTAAAACTGAAGCCAGAAATCCTTGACATCCCTGCCTCATTAACTTGGTGGCTTTAATGGCCGATATGTAGGGTATATCATGACTAACTTTTACCCCTTAAAAATAAACTCCAGAACTCCTTCCATTTTAAAGATGATCCTCTTTCTATTACAATCCACATGTGCACCACAAGCGGACAACCAATCCATTCCTAATATTGCATCAAACTCCATCTCGCCTAGCTTAATCAAATCAATAGATATTTTCATCTCCACAATTATCACTTCACAGTTCACATATTTAGTGCTAGCTATTATATTTACCCCTATGGCTGTGGATACAACCAACTGAAATTCTAGGAGTTCTGATGCTTGATTTAATTTATAAGAAAAAACACTAGATATGAATGAATAAGTAGCTCCAGGATCAAACAATGCATGAGCAATATGTCCTAATATGGAGATTATACCTTCCACTATTGCATTCGAGGCCATCGCTTCTCGATGAGTCAACGTAAAAGTTCTTCCTTGAGCCTGTAGCTGTTGTACAGATGATTGAGTTGCAGCAGGTCGCGGAGTATTACTGGGCGGCATAAAATTACTGGTTGGTCCCCTGGGAGGGTTCATTCTCATAGCTGGCCTCCCACTTTCCCTATTAGGCCCATGGCTTTCATGCTTCATCGGGCAATTTTTCTTTAAATGCCCCATTCCTCCACAATTATAACAAGTTTTTTCTTGAATGCAGTTCCTAAAATAGTTCATCTTATACTTCTGGCACCAAGGGGCCTCCGAGATTCTAGGGTGGGTCGCAGAGGTAGCCCGTGTTTTCAAAAAAGTGTCTTTGTTCTTCAACTATGACCCTCTGCCTCTGGCCCATCCTCCTCTTTGAAGAGTAGCATTAAACCCAAATCCTTTAGTAGTGGTAGATCCCGGTGCCAACGATACTAATGGTCCTTGATATCGGGAACACTTTGAGGACTTTTTTGTATATTCATTTCTACCTCCAAGGCTCTTTTCACAGCTTAGAGATAATTCCTTAGTTGTAGGGGAATCAATCTGCCTCGAATTTCTGGTTTCAGGCCCTTCACCAACCTCTTTGTCCTTTCTGCCCACCTTTCACTAAGACATCAGCATATCTAGACAATTGGGTAAAGCTCTGGTCATACTGGGATACATTTATCTGACCTTGTTGCAATTCCAGAAACTCCGAGCCATCTTAGCTCTGGCCGTCTCTGGAATCTATTTTTCAGTGAATTTATTCACTAAGAATTCCCAGGTGATTGGTTCCCTTGTGCTTTTCATGTTATCTTTTACCGCCCTCCACCAGTGTTCTGCTTCCTTTTGAAATATAAAAGAAGAGAAGGATACTCTCTGCTCATCAGTGCAATTCATTACATTCAGAATCTTCTCTATCTGGAGGAGCCATCCTTCAGCTTGTAAGGAATCAACCTCCCCTACAAATACTGGTGGTTTCATCTTTCGGAACGTGAGAATTGTTATCATTAGCTCTTATTATTAACTGGGTGAGCCACTCCGGTATAACCTCCGGAGTTTCACGACCTCCTCCTATCTGTACTTCTGAATCTTCATTATTATCCATGGGGTGTGCACTCCCCATCACACTATAGTGTGACATACCGAGCGATAATGGCTCATCGGGTGGTAATTGATTTAGATCCATGCGTCCTTCCTATAAAATGAGGACGTCTAGTCAACATATTTCACATATAAGAAAATAATTTTAGATAAAATTCTTAGTTTCATGCAATTACTTTAGTACAACATTTATTATCACTTGCAAACAAACAACTTGCTATATATATTTATATACATCTCAAAACGGATACAAGAATATTACACTAAGATATCTACCCTTTTTAGATATCTGAACTAACCCACATGCATGCATACAAGCTGTGCCAGGGCATATACAACAAAACTCCTAAGATCTCCATCAACTAGCACACTAGGCTTACACATATATATACATATCAAAAGTAATTGCTCATAGATTCATCCCTCACAGGGTAGAGTCTCCCCACTCGAGTCCCCACTAGTACTGCTGCTATTCTCGCTATCATCCATACTTTTCTCAGAGTCTTCTCCTGGTAATTCGTCTCTTTCGCAGCACCAATCATCCAGATCATCATATAAATCCATGTCATCTTCCCATTTTTCATCCCAAAAAAGATCTCCATAAGTAAATCCTCTTCGGATCTCTTCCTTTAATGCACTCGTATCCCCGATCTCTCCTACCTCAAGTGAATCCCCAACCAAACTCTCCGTATTGGAAATGATCAATTCAGGCTCATTAGATGTCTGAGACTCAACCTCTTCATGGTCTATGTGGTCTAGGGCTGAAAAAATGACCTCTGGGTCGGTCTCATCAGATTCATAATCCAATCCATGGAACCTGCCATCCAACTCACGCTCAAACTATCTGAGCTAGAGCCGGCCAATATTTGTCAGAGTCCCCCATCTACATATAAATAAGAAGTCATATCAATCTCAATACATATAAATAGTCTCGACATACTGCTAATTTCATACAACAAGAAAGAAAGCAATATATATACACACACTTACACTTACACTTATTCTTTCAATTCATTTGTTCCGTTTGTATTCCCTCGTCCCAGTGTCCCATACCACTAGTAGCTGTTTCTGAGAGCCATACCACTGGTAGCTGTTTCTGAGAGCCCGCACTCTCAGTCAACTCACCCGAATCGGGACGTGCAGGCACCCCGATTCTGATGCGAGGAAATAATAATTTACCGCTTGAATCACGGTTAATCTATCACATAAAATCTACTACCTTACTATAATCACTCAAGGTCGATCATATAAGCAATATGCACTCATACATACACATTAAGCCTAATAATTTTCTATTGCCTCCTACCTCCGACTTAATCTTCTCCTTCTACCTATAACCTTTTCTCTGATACCAACTGTAACGATCTTAGTCTTAATATTTTCTATTATCACTATAATCACGGTTATCCTTAATCAAAGTGTGGGACCCATCAAGATACAACAATTCAATTTCGGCTAACGCCCGCCTACTTATGGCTTCACAACATTTTCGCTCAAAATGCATATATAACCTCGGCATGATATAATCAAGTTTCCAACATTGTTCCAACAACCCGATAGAAATTCATAAGCCTACGCAATTCTACTCCATAAGGTCTATAACATTAACAAGATTCAAAGTCAAGTACCTAATAATACAAGCATTATAATGTATTACAAAACTTCATGGCAAGTATCAGCATATAAAGTTTTACATAGTATTTCTTAAACAATATATACATAAGATGGAACATGCCAAAAGGTGAAAATGATCTCCCACTGCTACCTATCCCGTATTTTGCCATTAAGCGGGTCATTTGTCTTTATCCAAATTTTAAGGTGATTAATATAACAGGGTGAGCTCAACAGCTCAGTAAGTAAAACAACAAATATGTGCATGACCATTATGTATGTCTATTGGAATTTATTACAAAGATAACAATTATAATTTGTATTATTTTTGTATATATTTAGATATTTGTTGAAAGTCTTGGCCATACACAGTGATGGTCTTATTAGTCGACTTACCCTTTCTATAGTTGACTAATACTGTTATTAGTCGACTTATTTTAACGCTATAGTCGACTAAGCCCTGACCAAAAAGATATATCCACTCTCTGTTGGCTGCCTGTAACTCAATTAGTCAACTACCCTATCTTGTATAGTCGACTACTCTAGGTACTAGTCAACTTATCACCCATCTATAGTCGACTATGCCCTGACCAAAAAGGATGTCTACTCTCTGTTTGTTGCCTGTAACTAAATCTAGTCGACTACCGTATCTTATTTAGTCGACTAATATTGATTTTCGGAGACTCGCGTACCTGTATCTCACATCTATAGTCGACTTGGCCCAGGGGTTAGTCGACTTATATAGTTAGAATTTGCCTATATCAGTCGACTCATCACAAAGTCTAACGTTAAAGAATTTTTTACAGTTTTAATATGCATTTTCCATCTTAACCGTATAAAGAATAAAACAAATTTCAGTTTTATCATCTATACTCTTGTTAAACATGAAGTTAGACTCCACTTCGGTCACCTCCGGTTAAACCCGGTCCCTTCCTCCAATACGTTAATCAACGTGATAATCTCCCCTTTGGTCACCTCCGGTTCAATCCGGTCCCTTCCTCCTATACGTTTTTCAACATAATATTCTCATCTTCGGTCACCTCTGATTCAACCCAGTCCCTTCCTCCAAATACATAATAATTATAACTTTCATGTAATAACAACATACAAGGATTCATAAAGCAATATCAATATAAATATTTTTCATGATTTCTACTTTACATTATGCCAACATTATGGAAGTCATTAACATGTATAAGTAACAACTTGCTAAATTAACAACATGGGAGCCTTTTCAAGATAACCAACACATTATATCATCTTAATTTATACGTAGCCGTATATATGCATAAAATCAAGTATTACGTTTATTCATAGAACTATTTCTTCTTAAAAAGCATGTGTTTGACTACCGGGTATACACACAATAAAGTTATCAATCATGCACAATGGTAAGCATACATGGAAATAGTTACAACATGTTTGTCATAGAATTATCTATAATGCACACTTAAAGTCTAGAAACCATAAACATGTATTATCATTCATATTCACATTCACTTATAACTTAGAAATTTTCACTTTACTTCAACTTGACAGCTACCCACTATAAATTTGGAGTTGGGATGTTTTACTCACCCTTGAAGAGAATATCCCCAATTATCAAGCTTGATTACTGGCTATAATGAAGTCTACAAGATCATAACAATATCATAATTAGTTTATAGTTGAAAGAGTATATGAGGGGTGTAGTAGGCTTAAGGATTGCTTACCTTCTTTAACCAAAATCACCCTCCTAACTTGTTAACCTAGGCCAACCTTATCTTCAAGAATTATCCCTCTAAGATGATGTTAGATCACCACTTTTTCATGTTCTATTAGGTCTTTAGAGGAGATAATATAGGTAAAGAAAGGCTTTTTAGTATAAAGGAAGGAAGGGAAAAAGAGTGAGTGAATGAGAGAGAGAGAGGAGAGAGTGAGTGAGTGAATGAATGGAAAATGGAGGGGAAAAACTTGGGATGTTGTTGTTTCTTGCCTTGGCCGGCTGCAAAAGAGAAGGGAGGGGGATTTTTGGAGTTGGAAATGAAGAGAGAGGGAGAGTGTTGCAAAATGAGAATTTCTCCCAATTTTTCCCTTTATATACCTCACTTATTTAATGAGATCATGCCAAGTGTCCCCCCTAACATCATCTCTCTACATCTCTGCCTTACTCCTGTAAGTAAGGTCCCCATACCTCTCCCTTCATGATGCATAGTACTAACAAGTATGGTGGGGAGTATGGTAAAAAAGTCAACATGCATGTGTATATTTAAACTCATATACATATATACTAGTATATGCATGGTATAAAGTTTAGTATAAGTATCCTACATGAATTCTTGTCTTCACATTATCTCCCTAAGCCACTCAAGTGTGTTAAATAGGTGATTAATTAAGGCAAGTGTTACAATCTTCCCCAATTTCTTAACCCAGAAAAATTTCCTCTCAAATCCTCTTTCTCTCTCTCTTCTCCCTACCTCTCTCCCCCCCCTCTGGAGAAGGGCGGCGCACCCTCGCCCTGGGCGCGTGTGCAGCCACGTGCGTGGCCGCACCGGCGGCGCGTGGCCAGATGCCGCCAGCTGCGCGCGACCTGGAGGGCAGCAGTTGTGGTGGGGGCAGCAGTCCCTCTTGCTCCCCCACCCCCACAACCTCCCCTCCTCTTGGTAACAAAACCTTACCTTTTCTCTCTTGATTCCTCTTCCAAATTGATTTTCCTTTTCCTTTAGTGATAATCGACCATGGTACTGATGGCAAGGCGGAGGTGCGACAGCCACGGAGAGGAGGAAACCATAGTGAGGGAGTCTTTATTTGACCAATTTCCCTCTTATTGAGTTCAATTTCTAGGAAAGTTCATATATGCGATCAACATATTTTGTTAACTCTTTTGCATGGTATGATTAGTGGTGCTAAACTCTCATTGAGAGTATGATAAGTTGTACTAAACTCACATTCCCAAATTTGTGTTGTCTTAGAATTCTTGCAAACCATAAAATCTATTACAAATGAGTTCATTCACATTCCAATTAATTTTTCTAGTAGTGCCAATTGTAGAGTTAAGGATTCTAATGTAAATCCCTCAATCTATGAATTTTGATCCGAATTCGATTTTTATGTGTGCATTGACAAGTTGAGCCCTCAATTTATGATTAGTGGAAATTGGCAGTGTAAATAAATCTTAATGAATTAGATGTGTCAAGTAAAAAAAAAAATTAAGAATGGCTACTAGGAAATTGGTAGAAGAACTTGATGATAAGTTCAAGTTCCATAATAGTTATGAAATCTAATCGAAAATCTAATTTTTGTGATGTTAATTAGATGGAAGGAATTATAGTATAATTAGACTAAGAAGATGATGGCGGGATTTAGGAAGTGGTGATGATGAACAGATTTGTACTAGGAATTTTACATGTCTAACTTAGTAACTTGTTTATGATTAACATTATAAATATTTAAGTTCATAACTTATGATTTTAATTTAACTGAAGATATTAAAGAAGAAATTGAGAATCTCTTAATTTGAGGCATTCTTGAAATGGTTGTAAGAATCTGTCCAAGTCTATCAAGTCTGAAATCTGAAAGTCAAGGCTTCTTTTGTGTGTATTCATGAAATGAAATGTACCATATAATATATTGTTGGAAAGATAATTAAGTATACTTTCTAACGGCTCTTACCAAATTTTTAACATAGGTCTGTACAAAGAGTTATTAATGAAACAAAACTGACTGGACTAAATTACTGGGTTGCAGAACTTGGGCATGACAGAAAAGTTTTTATCTATCTAGAATTATTTATATAAGTAAAGTAGGTCATATAATATGTCATCAGTAAGATAATTAAGTCTAAATTCTAGAGAAGTTTCGTGTCTTGTTCTGATGTCAAAATTAAAAGTTAAGATAAAAATACTGTCAGTTGTGCTGGCGGACAAAACTGTGGATTATTATTTAAACAGTAAGTTTTCTTCTAATTACCACAGATGGATTGAACTACAGGTAGTGTATGTTATATCATCATAAAGATAAGATAGTCTACTTTCATGTGGTCCTTACCATGTCACAATTTGGGCATGTGTGATAAGAGTTATCATCAAAATACTACTAAGTGTTCAAGTTTTGAATTCTATAATAGTTCAATTTGGGTAATTGATATAATCCAAACACATGTGTAATGATAGTAAAAAGAGGATATATGCCTTGCAAGCCAAGAATTTTGTGTTAATTGCTTAATTAATGACTAACATAATCCCGGCTTTTAGCAAAGAGGATGTCAGCCTGGAAACTCAATCTAATAATGATACATGAGAATATACCGACATGTGAAATAATTCGAATATATAACTTGATAATATACATAATGAACTTAATTCGGCACAAAGCGTGGACTTGAATCTCATGGTCAAAGATTTTATGTGTAGGATTATTACCAAAATTGTTATGAAACTGAACTCACCAAATTATTCAAATATGAAGCAACAAAAAATTATCATGGTGATGATCATAAAACTAGTGAACCAATTGTAATTATGTAGGGGTATATGAATTGAATGGCTAATTAAGGTTCTCATAACTATTATATCATGCAGAGGGATGGTAGAAAACTTGAGAATTTTAATCCTTACTAAGCTTACAGATTCACAGAGAATCTAGTGACGTATTTCGTAGTTGGTGGATGTTCTGCCTTCTATTTTCTAACGGTTCTTACTATATCTTAATTGAATTTCTGATAGAAAGTTAACATATTATTTTGACAAGAGCTATCAATTCTAAAGAAGTTGAATTGAAAATTCTATATTAAATTGGGTATGAAACTTGTTTCTCCCATAACTGAATTCTATGAATATGATGTATATAATGACTGATAATCATGAATGTGGGATAACTAAGATGTTCTAAGAGTATATATATGTATACAATGAGAAATTTCAAACAAGTTAAATGTAATATCCCTACTTTAAAATACTGTATTTTTTATTTTTTAGTATTTATTTTTTTACTGATTATTTTATAATTATTTGTTAACTTGATTTATACTTATTATTATTACTAAATATACAAATTATTTTGGACTATTAAATAATTATTTGGACTGTTATTATTCATTAACATTTCTACTACTTATTATTATTATTATTATTTAGTTATTATTAGTAGTAGTAGTTATTTTCATTATTATTATCCTATTATGATTAATATTTATTTTAATATTATTAATGTGATTGTTATTAATAATATTGTTGCTATTAATATAATAATTATTGTTAATTATTAGTGTTAATATTGTTGTTGTTATATTATTATTAGTTGTTATTATTATTATTTACTATTATTATTTTCATTAGTGTTATTGTTGTTGTTGTTGTTGTTACTATCATGGTTATTATTTGTATTATATTTATATCATTATTTTGATATTAATAATCTTATGGTTTCTTGTACCCAAACCTGTACCCGTTAGCCTCGAACTCATTAATCCACAACCCAATCTCATAATCCTAACTCACTCAAATCTAAATCCTATTTCAAAATCATAATCTCTACTATCTAATCTTAATCCTAACTGCCTAATCTATTCCCTAGTACTAATCTTAACCAATTAAATTCTTATCTAATTCTAATCTCTTTCTTATTCTATTTTCTTTTCTTTCTCCTACACAATCTCATCCACCTGCATACCTCATCTCCACAACCGCATCTTCCCAAACCATACCACATCTTCAACTCCGGAGCACCCGAGTCCGCATTCCCTATGATTCCCCAACCTGCTTCGCGCGCCACCCTCTCTGGCCTGCCCTCCACTGCCCTAAATCTCCACTTGTCACCTCCCATCGAGCACCCCCATCATGGCCGTGAGCCCCCATCACTTGCTCCTCCTCCACGGTAACCACCGAACACCACCACAGCGAACACCAACCATCTTCTCCTCCTCCGTGTGTGCCACCGCCATCGAAGTCGAGCTCCGCCCCATCTTCCTCCTCCACATTGTCGTCCTACGAGGCCGACGACATTGCCATATCCTTCTTCCTCCCTCTCCTTGTCGTGTACCGCCCACTGAACATACCCCTCTCTTCTCTATATCTACTGCCACCACGAGTCCCCGTTGCCGACGGCACCAACACCCACTTCTCCGCGTGTCGCCTCGTGCATAAGATCGCCAACACCTCCACAGCTCCCTCCTCTTGCATTCAATCACGCACACACCAACCCTCTGTCGCCTTCGCCGGAGCTTCTCAATCGAGCTTCTCCCCTTGGGTGAACCCATCTTTCCCTCTCCCTCCCCCCTCTCCCCCCGTGGCAACCCACCACCAAGCGCTCCGTCGTGCTTATCACCACCGCGGTCGTCCGTGGCATTGCTACCCTAGGTAGTGCGGCCCTGCCGCTATCCCCTGCCATTTCTCTCTTCTTCTGCTGATGCGTTTCTCTCTTCTCTCTGTCCTTCTCTTTTTCCATGTTGGATCCACCAAATCCAAATCCAAACCCACATTGTCTTGGACCCAACCCGAATCCACTATAAATAGAAGAGGATTTAAGTTATTAGACCCATTCCCCATCTCAAACTTGACCCACAACAGAGCAGATCCAAACCTGTTAAAGGAGATCCAGGCCCAATAAGCACCGGGTTCGTGTTCTGACTATATCTCGATTGTGCGATCTCCGATTCAGGCGATTCTGGAAGCGTTGAAACTGTGACGATCAGATCTACGCAACCGCAACACATCCAACCTGACACACTGGTATTTCGAAGATCGATCCATGGGATGATCTGGAGATACATCCCAATTCGTGCAGTGAAAACCAAAAGGCAATTCGGTTCTAAAATTGTATCATTTTATGTGAGTATTTGCTCTTATATCTTTTCTTTATTTCTCGTTGTCTATATTATTCATATGTTACTTGTATCATTTTATTTGACCGTCTGATATATTTGATCAGTATGATTACCTGTACCATTTCGTTTGACATCAGTGATTGTATACCTTATGTATCTAGTTGATATTAGCTCTTATTAGCATTATTTCATGTGATGGTTAGTTGCCTCTACGGGTTCAAGACTAGTTATGGTTTATCCTAAATTGTTACTTGAGTTGATCTATTGATTGACTGGACTAGCTCGTGTTTGAGGTCAAATAGCATATTGATCTATTTTATGTTGGACTATTAGGCATGAATTTTTATACCTCATTAGAGTTTAGATGTATCACATATAATTGGTTAGAGGTAATCTTGATGTTAATATATATGTGGGCTTTATATTTTAATACTGAGATATTAGAGATCTATTACTTCATGCGTAGTCGTGATAAAGATTAGTATGACTTTCAGCTGATCTTGAATATGAGTGGTTTGGATTGGGTGTACACCTTATGTGAGTTATTATCAGACCTGTATTTGGAATAAATAAGAAGGGGATTCATTTTGTGTTTTGAGAATGGATTGCATATGATGTTACATATTTAAGAGACAGATTTTCTTGGTGTATGAATTTGTACATGGACTTATTCTGAGTTGGAATTGAGTTGAAATTTATACTCTTTTATTGAATCTTGATCAATGTTCTGATGAGATTGATTTAATTAGAATTATAGTTGTGAGTATTCTCGACTTTATCCCTGATTATACTGTATCGATGATCTTTTGATGCTGAGTATCAGATGTAGACTACTTTAGATCACATGTTATTCGAGGGTGTTCTACTCTTTATTTGTGATTCGGTATTTAATCTAGAGGATAATCAGTTGACTACTTCTTAGAATTAGTTCTTGATTTATTCAGTAATAGAGATAGAGTTATTGTGGGAATTGATTTCGTTGGTATCAGTGATCTTGTACTTTAAAGTTGTTAGCAATCATTGTTTGATCTCAGTTATTGATGATTTAGAGGATTAGAACAGATTGGTAGCGATGAGAGAACTGGTTATTTATTTATTGAACTTGTAGTTTACTATACCGGATTACCTTGGCATAGATTGGTGTTTGATGTTCACTATAATTATTATTGAGAGTATGACTTGATGGATCAGTTACAGATATAATATTGGTGGATGAGATTTTGATTGATTCTAAATGTAACTATATTGCAAGAAATCAATGTCTAGGCATGTTACTGTAATAATTAATGTTATTGAAAGTTACTGGGAAAGTATTGTTAAACCGTAACACTCAGTACAGCTCTATTCATCGTATACATGGTTACTGTTACTGTTACTGTTCACTGTTATTATTACTGTTCACTGTGTATACAACTATTGATACTGTTACAGTACTGTTACTATCATCGCATCGTCCAAGTATTCTAGTAACATGGATATTAATTGGTTAACTGAATTGAATAATAATGTAAATGGATAACTTACACTGGGATTGAGGAAATTGACAGAGGAGACAGCGTCTGTATTTTGGGTGGACCTATAATACAAGTTGTGCAGCCAACTGAGAGTTCCACTGCAGGGTTCCTGAGGGATAACTGACATCCCATCTGTACTGTTATTGTTTCATTATCTTGACAGTGAGATTACTATTACTGTTACTGAGTGCCTAGCGGTACGGCTTGGTTCAGCGCCAGAAAAATAAGGTCGTGGTCCCGGGTATGTACGGGACCAACCTAAAGCATAGACAATGTCTCTAACCGATCAGTTTCAGTAATTTAGGACCCTGATTGATATGTGTAGTAGGCGTAGTATGGGATGCGTCTATTACAAGTGGCAATTAGTGTTCGCTGACATAATTAATATTGATAAACTGTTATTATGTACTATAATTGACTATACTCACCTGACTAAACTCATATAAGTTATGATATACATATGATTATACACATGACCGAATTGTATACCAGACTAGTAACATATGCTAGATTACACATCTTGATATCAATTATTTATTATAGTTGTATTAGTTATCTTTTATCTGCAGACTTATTCATATTATTTTTATTCAATGATCGGGGGAAAATCGTGCACAAAAAATGTCATTTTGAAATTAAAAATTAAAGTGTGTGCTTTGGCTTCCTCGATACTTTCGTTATAGTAAAGATACTAAATGAGTTGAATCCACAAGGACGGGAGGCGATAGAACCTTTCACGGTATGTTCACATGTGTGTTAAAGTTTCTTCAAAAGTTTAAAGAATCAAAATAAAAGAAAACAAGGAATGGAAAGAGAACGATACGGTGAAAAAAAAGAAGTGAGAAACATAAAAAAGTATATTTGTAATTTTTGGTATATTTCTAAAACAAAGTAAAAAGAAAAAAAACCCATGGCTACTAACTACTAATGGCTCCAGCAATATGCTAACCTCTTAGTGATAGTTACCTCACATGTATCCTTAGACATCACTAGTCCTTGATTCAAGAGCTTTACAAAGTATGACCCGTAAGATCACTTTCAAATTAACTCAACAAATAAGAACAAGGTACAATTAAATCATCAAAACTAAACTAGAGTAAGCATGAAATAAACTAATGGTAGCTTGTTAGAGAGTTAGATGTCAGAGTGTTAGAATCCATCATCATGAGTCATCAATGGCTCTTGCAAGAGCAAGATCAAGTAGAGGCTATTAGATTCATGTTGATTATTAAGTGAGAAGTAAGTAAGTAAGTGGTTAGTAGTTAGTTGTCATGAGAAAAAAGTTAAGCATGTAAAGAGTTAAAGAGAAGAAAACTAATAGAGATAAAGAGAGAACCTTTCATAGAGTATCACCCTCCATTATAAGCACTCTTTCTTTCATTCTATATACTACTCTCTTCCCTATTAGAAGATCTACAAGAAATGAAAAATACAAAAGAGAAAGATGAAGAACAACTAACCTAAACTACCTTAAAAACTACATACATGAAAAAGAAACAGTCTTAAAACTCTCCTCCCTGAAAATTTGGAAACCTGGGGTATTTAAAGGCTAAGGGGGGCACCAGGGGGTGTCACAGGGCCACACGTTGAAGCTCGGCACGTGGCCTCGCGGCCCTTCTGGATCCGTGCGCGCCGCGCCAGGGTGTACAGCTTTCCGCTGAAACCCCCTTTATACCTGCTATCGGTTTATCAAAATTTCTTCCTAGATTTGGCAGATCAAGTTTTCAAAAGTCAATGACTATATTTATAGGCTTTAAATATCACCAAATGAATGGAATTTTGGGCTTCTTCTTTATTTCATACCATGGACCTAGAAACATACAAGAGATGGACCTAGAAACATACAATAGAGGTATTATTAACAGAATTTAATATTGAATAAATGCGAACATGTGGTATGAAATATGAAATTTTAGAGACTAATCATACCCCTACACTTATCTTTTACTCATCCCGAGCAAAACTAAAATGCTAAGAAAATTATTGCACCACTTTCACAGATGACGCGATCGCACTGAGCATGTGCAATAAGCCGTTAAACCTCTAGGTTTTTCCCAGGGGAGGAGTTTGTCTCCTGAGAATTTTCAGCGCATTACACCCACAAAATTCATAAAGAAAGAAATCAAAAGTTAGTATTTTGAAAACGCAGTTGAAATAGAGAAAAATGTTGAAATATTTTTGCGAAAATTTAAGTGATCGACTCCAACTTTCATGGCATTTTTTATATCAAAAAAAATTCTTCCCTTGGTTTTCTTAGGTTTTTTAGCTTACCTTGATAGTGAGCCTTTAACCGGTTACTCCCAAACCAGATAGTTTTAGGAACTGGATGAGAAAACATCCCTCGGGCTTAAGGATTCGAGTAAACAAGGCACAAAAATAAAGGGGATTATTTTACTTTTTTCACTGTTTTAAAAGTGAATAATCATGATTTCTGAAGCATAACTAACCAACTTCAATAAGTGATTTTTATTATCATCTTTTTTATATATATTTTTATGATATTTTCAGTCTTTATTTCAATCCCAAAAAATTGTGTAAGTGCATATATCTAAGGCAAAAAAAAAATGAACATTAAATTATCTTTTCAATCTTACTTTCTTATCCTAAAATTTAAATAAGATCTATTATTTTGACTCAGTTTAAGAATTCATAATTTTAGGTCTTCTTAATTCCTAAGATCCTCTTAATATTCATAAAAATAAATCAAAACTATTTATCTTATTTTAAAAATTTTGTAAAAAGAAAAAAAGGTTTTATACAAAAGAAAAATCAAAAAATTTCCTAAAAAGAAGTGTAAAAGAAAAAAATATAAAAGAAATTATGTTAGTAAATCTTCCCTCACACTTATCTCATACATTGTCCTCCATGCATCGTGAATGTGTATGTGCATGAAACAAATGGAAAGAAAAGAAAAATTATCTCATGGTGGTGATTTCGGTGGTGGTCTGATTGGCCCACAAAATGCGGCCCACTTCAGAGATTGTAGATCTTGCAGGAACCCACCACTAACCTATCTAATATAACCTATTAAAAGAATTATGAAGTGTATGGTCTTATTTAAAAGATTATTCCCATCCAACTTTCAATTTCCAAAAATAATTTTTGAGTCATTTTGTCCAACATCCTTGTCCAACAATGAAACGTGATTGTGGAAGATGATTGATTTGGGCTCAAAAAAATAGGAACAAATACCGACTCGGGAATGTGACTTAGGTCAAGTCGAGATTCAAAAGTAAGAGTCAAAATTGGTTAAAAATGGAGTCCAAATTAAAAAAATTATGTCCATGCACTGATGTCCACACACTGTCCCCATCAATAAAGTGTGTTCATAAGATATTGATAATTCAATTTTACGGTGTATTGGTACAGGATTTAATATTGACTCTAGCATATGAAAAGAATCTGGTAAAGATACCAGAGTCATTATTGAATCAAAAACAGAAATGAAATTACCAACTTGTAGATCAGGATCACATTCTTTCTCAAGTTCAATTTCAAGAAAAGGATAACTTGCCAAAATATCAACATGATTCTTAAAATTTTGGGCAAGTTAAATAGATGTAATGAAATTGAATTTTTATTTTCATCCATAGAAAGAATGTGAGTGAATGAAATGATCGATTCAAGTTTCAGAAATTATGGGAATTAAAAATGGCTCAAGAATGTTACTTAGTTTAGGCAACACTATAGGAGTCGATATTGATTCAAGGATTGAACTCGAATCGCTAAACTGAAGCTCAAGTTCACATTCATCTTTAAGTTCGATTTCAGGAAATGGATAACTTATCAAAATATCAAGGATTTGATTTTGATCAAATTCAGGTTGGTATGATGAAATTGAAGCTTGATTTCCAAAATGACATGATTCTTTGGTCATATCAAAATTTGGTGGACATTGGAAGTCAACCATATTTTGAATTATATGCTCGGACTCTTAACAAATTCCATAGTTCTTTTTCAATAATAATTTTTCTTTTGGTGGTTCTGGAAAAGAACTATATTGGGATTGGAAATTTTGTGGATATGATGAGGCCATCATGATTTCAAATTATTTTTGGACCTTAACATGACTTACATACTCTTTTGCAGCTCTGGTTTTTGGTAGTTCTAAAAAAAGAGTATATGAAGCAAAATGTAGGAAAAAAGATGGTGAATAAGGTGATTGATAATCTAACTCGGGGGCGGTGAATCCCCACTGACTCTGTAAAGAGTGAAAATTACTTTGAAAATTTGGATCATAAAATTGAGGATATGGGTCATATTGAGTCGGACAAATCCAATCCGGCCTATATGGTCAGTTCATATTATACATATTCGGGTTGAAGTTACCCGAGTCAAATGAGGTAGGGTGAAACATGAATTCACATTAGGATTGAAAGAATTATTGTTGAAATCTATTTCACAATTTACAAAAAAGAAAAGAAAAACAAACAAACAACAAATAAAGAAAAAGAAAAAGAAAACAAGCCTAGGCTATGGTTGACTTAGACGTAGATGACTCCTAACTGGTTAGACAGTCCACGGGGGGTGCATTATAGGAATCTGACCACAAGTTAATCAGCCAGGTAGGGGCAAGATCAGTGGGAGGTATCCGTGCCAGAACAACATGCCTAATTATGCCAAACCACTGTTCTTCGAGATTTTATCTCTCAATCCCCAACCTTTGACACTGATTTGACAAGAATCAAATTCTAACAACTTTCCCCTTAGGTCTATCTCTTAAATGAGTTTGAAATGTCCCTAGAGGCCAACGTCTAGCAAATTTTATTTAGGCTTGGGTTGTGTGAATAGGGAGGTAATTTTTGGGTTATGAGAGGGTAATGACTTTCCCACCTTATATTGTATCGGGATACGCCCTTAAGTTTTGATTCGTGCAAGTGTGCAATATAGATAAGAATGAACACACAAAGTGAATAAATCACCCACGTGTTTGGCCTAAGCTATATACAATGCAATATGTACACCTCCATCAAGATCACAACGACACAAGAACAAAATACAATATATTAGAATTGAACTCGACACGTGCCTAGATGCAAATCTCTAAACCATTTTAAAGCATCCAAATTCTGTATTTTAGTTCTTAATTATTACAGTGCACAACTAATCTAAACAAAAAAATAGCAACAGAGGACAGCAATATAAAAAGATTTACCCAACCACACAACAACTTTTGAAGCACATGCTCCCTGCTTTCTTAAGCAGGGAGTGCAAGCAATTGTGAACTTCTACAATGCTAAAAACTAAACTTGCACATCAAAAAATAAAGAAAAAAAGTTAACAAAAATGTGAGATCAAACTGTAACCATCCCCAGCAACGGCGCCAAAATTTGATCGGGAAAAAACCGTACACGAAAAGTGTCATTTTGAAATTAGAAATTAAAATGTGTGCTTTAGCTTCCTCAATACTTCCGTTATAGCATAGAGGCTAAACGGGTCGAATCTACAAGTACGAAAGGCGATAGAAGCTTCATTCACGTGTGTATTAAAGTTTCTTCAACATTTTAAAGAATCAAAAGAAAAGAAACTAAAGAATGGAAAGAGAAGCATGCGGTGAAAATAAAGAAGTGAAAAATAGAGAAAAGAATGTATTTGTGATTTTTTGTATATTTCTAAAACAAAATAAAAAAGAAAGAAAACCCATGGCTACTAACTACAATGGCTCTACCAATATACTAACTTCTTAGTGATAGTTGCTTCACATATATCCTTGGCCATCACTAGTCCTTGGTTCAAGAGCTTTACAAAGCATGACCCGTAAGATCACTTTCACATCTAACTCAACAAACAAGAGCAAGCTACAATTAAATAATCAAAACTAAAATAGAGCAAGCATGGAATAACGTATGGTAGCTTGTTAGAGAGTTAGATATTAGAGTGTTAGAATCCATCATCATGAGCCATCAATGACTCTTGCAAGAGCAAGACTAAGTAGAGACTAGTAGACCCATGTGGATTATCAAGTAAGGAGTAAGCGAATAAGTGGTTAGTGGTTAGTTGTCATGAGAGAAAAAGTTAATCATGTAAAGAGTTAGAGAGAAGAAAATCAATTGAGATAAAAAGAGAACCTTTTATAGAGTGTCACCCTCCATTACAAGCATTCTTACTTTATCCTATGTACTACTCTCTTCCCTATTACATGATCTATAAGAAATGAAAAATACAAAAGAGGAAGAAGAAGAACAACTAGCCTAAACTACCCTAAAAACTATATACATGAAAAAGAAACAATCCAAAAACTCTCCTCCCTGAAAATTCTGAAAACTTGGGGTATTTATAGATTAAGGGGGGCACGGGTGTCACGGGGCCACACGTTCGACACATGGCCCCACCAAAAGGCCGCAAAAACATGGTTTTTGTCGCGTTTCTGTGGCCTTTCTCGGGCCGCACGCACCGCGCCAAGGTGTGCAGCTTTCTGCTACATACCCCCTTTGTACCTGCTATTTGTTTGTCAAAATTTCCTCCTAAATTTGGCAGATCCAGCTTCCAACAGCTATATTTATAGGCTTTAAATATCACCAAATAAATGGGATTTTGGGCTTCTTTTTCATTTCATGTCATGGACCTAGAAACTTATAAGAGAGGTATTATTAACAGAATCTAATATTTAATAAATATGAAGATGTGATATGAAATATGCAATTCTGGAGACTAAACATTCAGCTATCTTTTATTTCCAGTTTAGACTTATTGTTATTCGTACACACTGTTTATATGCACAAGCAATTTCCCTTTTCTTTTACACTCATTAGGTCACTTCTGACGACCTTAGATTTGCACGTCCAGATATTGGACAGTTTATTATATTGTTCAAGTGTTCGTTGAGATCGTATGCTTTGCGATGAGCTGAAATTTTCTTTCTACCTATTTTGGTGTTCTTTCTTCTTCACATTTTTATAGTTTCCTTGATTCTATATATCAGACTCATTGCTTGATTTTATTTTTCTATCATTGTGTTAGATATATATCATATTGTAGTTATATTAATTTTCTATAGTAAATTTTATAACTTGTTCAGGTTACTTTAGGCTTAGCGTGTATGCGTAGGGTATTCTCCTCGCGTATATAAGCAGTCGACTCTCGCCGCGACTTCATTTTCACGTATTTTGGGAAGCGGGTCGTGACACTGATACTAGAAGTCAAAAATGGTGACTAACTTATGATTATATAAATGTAGCATCAAAGTGATGAATTTATTATCTTTATTTAATTTAAACAAGGTCAACCTGAATCTCTAAAATTGAACCATATGAGGGTATGGATGTAGGGCGTTGAACGAGTTGATATCCGAGTATGAATAATATGTAGAGATGATTATGAACTGGAATGCAAAAAATAATTTATGGACTAATAATAGGGCTGATATATGTCGATGGTGATTGTTACTTAATGCTATAGATGTGTGTGTGTGTGTGTGTGTGTGTGTGTGTGTGTGTGTAGAACCTATACATATACACTTGTGATAAATCGTATAACCATTTATTGTTGATAACTTGTTAAAGATTGTCTCTTGATTGTTATGCATGATAACTAGTGGACTATTATTAACTTCAAGAGATGCTAAGACTCTAGTCATGGATAGTGTAGTCAATTTCTTTTACCAAATATCTAATATACGAATTCAGAATCATAATCATTAAAAGAACTAATCTTATGACCAAAGAACAAGTATTAAAAATGTAACTAATTATTTGATGCGTCATTGAATGAATGACAAATGTAAGTGGTATGTTTGTTTGAATGCGTGCATGTACTAGATAGTTGCAAGAATTTGATCGTGTGTGACATATTAATCATATGATTGGTGAAAAAAAAGAATATCACAATGTAACTGACGATGTGTGTCTTACCTTAATAGTTGATGTATATGTGATGATTGTGTGCATGTCATGTTATTTTTATGCATACGGAGGAAGGGGCCAGCAGAGCTGGCAGGTGTGAAGACGGGGGATGACATTATGTGTTATTATACAAAAAAAGGAAAAAGCAGGAGCTGGTAGGTGTAAAGATGGGGTATGACATTATGTGTTGTTATATGAAAGAAGGAGCCGGCGGGAGCTGGTAGGTGTGAAGACGGGATATAACATTGTGTGTTGTTATATCAAGGAAGGGGCCGACAGGAACCGGTGAGTGCGAAGACGGGGTACTAGATGGGCCGTATGTCATGAAGTAAAGACGTGCTCATTCAAAATGAGTAGTGTTGTATGCTTGTTCTTTATGTAGGACTTGAAATTTTTATTTATTACAAAAGATAATGAAATATTATATGATATGCGAAAGTGTACGAGTTAATCTATGCAGTACTTGAAGTGTGATACGATATATAATATATAAGTATGTTTTATGAGATATATATTATCTGAATTAACTTATTGTGATTGGTGTACCATTGTGTATAGGGTATGAAATATGTGCACATGAAATGAATCCGCTAATAAAGTAAGTCACTAAAATAAAGTATTTGATACAACTCATAAACCCTGTAAATTACAGTGCAGAGATTTAAGTTATAGAGTCATTGACCAAAAGAGTCAGGTCATTTTGTAAACCATAAAGATAGTTGGGTTGACTGTTTACCTTAGTTGTTTCTTTTCTTTATTCATATTCTTCTTGCCATTTAAAGAAAAACATGCTTCCATTTATTTTGACATGGATATCATTTTCTTGATCTCTTTTTACTCTACTCACTGAGCTGTTGAGCTCACCCCCCCCATAAATTATTATGTTTTCGGGTTATGATGAGGAGAAGGCCCAATTTAAGGTTTCAAGTGCTTCGTTTTTGTTATATAGAGAAGTTTTGGAGTTGTAATTTTGTGTATTTGTAAAACTTCACGTAGTATATATTTACAATCTTATTGATGTTATTTATAGCATGAGTTAGATGGCTATGATCTTGATGAGTTAGATTTATAAATAAATTGGTATTATGTTGTGAAAGCCGAGAGGGATACTATCGAGCCCATTATATTATGATTGTTGAGTTGTTATATATAAATAAGTAGGCAATGTCAAACCGAAAATTATTATGGTTGTGTGGATGACTGCCGAGTTTAGTTTATGTGATTGGATTGAGAATAAGTAGGATGATGTTAGCCGAAACTATTGTGATTTTGTATTATATATCAAATCAGATTAGTATTTACAAAGGAGATGCTGCCAAAATTTTTCGAAGATTTGGAGATGATTATGTTAATTTGTTTGTTAAATTGAGGATATTAGAAAACTGGGACTGTTACACTGAGTTTTTATACGATTGCAACCATGATCGCAGTTCTCATTATTAGAATTGCAACCATGATCGCAGTTTCACAAAAATGTCCTAATTGAGTCTTTATAAGGACTGTGACAAAAATATCCTATTTTTGAGTTTTTATGAGAACTGCGATCATGGTCGCAATCATCTTTATTAGAGCTGGGACCATTATCGCAGTTCTCACAAAATATCATATTTTTGAGTCAGTCTTCACAGAAGACAGCGATTATGAGTTGCAATTCTCATATTAGCATCGTCAACATCAGCAGACCCTCGTCCACTAATATCAAATGATCACTAATTCTTTTCAGATCTAAACACAAACAAAACTCATCACGAGCACGAACAAACGAGATCTGTAAAGGTCGATCTCAAAAAAAATTCCAAGGGGGTACAACTCCGAGAGGGGGCTACTTGCCCCCTTTCCAACCCCCACGGTGACTTGACCGCGCAGGTCGACCCACAAATAAATTTTAGTCGGGGTCAAGGTTGAGGGGAGAGCAATATCAAGGGTTGATGAAAAAGGGTAAAAGAGAAAATAAATATATATATAAAGAAATGATGGTTGGGAGGAATCTTTTTATGCTGACGTGGATGGGAAAACTCTTGGCACTGACTTTATCAGGCATAAAACCCCTAATAGCTATGCGAATAATGTGCTTATGACCATTAGACACATCCTGTAAGATCTCTCTCACTTATCATAATTGGTCTTTTTTTAAACTGAACTTTGTTAGTGATAGTAGGGGTCCATCAATCCTTAAGGTGTAGTCTAGGTTTATGAATTTAAAACAATCTTTTACGTAATCTTATCACTTTTTAAAGTTTATACTATTCAATTTAGACTACATAAGCATACAATTTCTTATTAATTTAGCATAAACATTACATTTAATAAAAATCTACTGTAATAGCCATAAAAAATTGAATTTCAACAAATGCAACCAGTTTAACTGATGGAGCCACCGACAAACTTTCAGAACAAGTTGTATCTCTATGCTAACGCTGTACTGGCCGAATATAGATACCCTACAGTTTAGGTCCCATGTAAAAAAACAACCTTCATTTGGGCTGACTGTCCCTTTATTGGTCCCAAAGTTTAAGTTATCGATATTGACCATATAATATATGTAATGACCGATCATAATGACAACCTTCCTTTGAGCCGATTGTCACACACATGGGCCACACAAATCTACGCACTGGATTCTTGTTCCACTGTCGGATTAGTTGATGAGGGTAACACAATATGGGCTTATAATGTGATAACTTTTCTTTGGGCCGATTACCACACAGCAAGGTTCTCCCACTTGCATTACCCTTTACAAGTATCCGACATCGTACAGCCGGCATATAAGGTTGGTTCATGTTGTACATAGCCGGGTCAAAGTTATCCGAGTCAAATGAGGTTGGGGTGAAATATGGATTCATATTAGGATTGAAAAAATTGTTGTTAAAATCTATATCTCAATTTGCAAAAAAGAAAAACAAACAAACAACAGATAAAGAAAAAGAAAAAAAACAAGCCTATGCTAGGGTTAACTTAGACCTAAACGACTCCTACCTGGTTAGACTATCCACGGGAGGTACATTGTCAGAATCTGATCATAAGTTAATCGGCCAGGTAGGGGCAAGATCAGTGAGAGGTATCTGTGCCGGAGCAACGGGCCTAATTATGCCAAACCACTGTTCTTCCCTAACCTTCGACACCGATTTAACAAGAATCAACTTCTAATAACTTCCCCTTAGGTCAATCTCTTAAATGAGTCCAAGATATCCCTAAGGTCCAACTGATCGAGCCAAACCTGCACAAAAAAATATAGAAATTTAGAACAGTGCTAGGTCCTCAATTCTACCGTGTAGCCTAGGGCTAACGGGTGATGATCCACATGGAGGGATAGCGATAGAAGCGTTATGTAAGTCTCTCTCTTTTAATTTATCGAAACTAGTTAATATTTCTCTTCTCAATTTTATAAAAAGAAAATAAAATTATTATGTTAAGTTAAAATGGAGATGGTAGAAGAAGAGATTGTGGTGTTATTGTTTTATTTATAAAAGAAAAGGAAAGACTAAAAAAATAATTATAACTCTAAATTAATGAACTGAAAAAGAAACCAAAAAGATTACTTACCTTTACAGTTGAATCATAAGAAAGACTTGCCTCAGTATGAAGTAAAGCAAAGCAAATAGAAAGAGTAACTTGAACATGGTGCTTGCTCAGATTGAATACGATGAAGAAAAGTGAGAAAACTCCATTGATGTCACCTTCAATATAAGTCTCTTGAAAAAGAATTACAATAGTGTCACTCTATAACAATTCTTCTCTCACCTTCAATATAAGTCTCTTGAAAAAGAATTACAATAGTGTCACTCTACAATAATTCTTCTTTCTTTTCTCATGTAACTCTCTCTAACCTAAAAGAAAATAAAAAATAAAAATTACATTGAAGAAGAAAAGAAAAACCTAAACTAAAGCTCTCTCTGAGATGGTGTCCTTTCCGCCTTCGAGGTATGAGGGTATTTATAGAAGAAAACTAGAGGGATAGAATGCGTATGATGATTGAAAGAGTTGTATATTTCTGAATTTGAATTCTCTCCTTATCTCCAAACTTGATTTGATTTATCCAGAAATTCAATTCTGATCTGCAGCTTATTCGCATGTTGATTGCCGAATATCACTTAAACAAATGATAGAATTGGAACAAGTGATCAACAGAAGAATTATAACTCTTTAAGTCTTCTTTCTGGAGCATTCTGAATCATTAGGTTTGATTTTCGGTAGCGAAAGTTATGATTAAAATGCTAAACTGTATCCAGCCTGAATCTGAATCTAAATTGCTTCATCTCATCCATTGATCTTCTCTCTATCTATTTATCCTCTTTGATTTCAATTTATTTTGTAAAATTGATAAGATATTCACTTATCTTCAATGAAATAGATAGGGTCTTCAAATAATCTTTTTTTTTAAATGAGATGATATTATCTTATCTGATATATTCAGTTTTTAGATAAGAAAGCTTCTATAACCTTTGAATTTGAATCGATTCCTTTTCTTTTGAACTTTTGAATTTATTTGGATAAATTTCATGATTATCTTCTCCCTATCATACCCTGCATGAATTAAGACATTAAGACAAGTAATTTGCAATATTCATTACAGAATATATGTAGGAATGTTATAATATTTGTGCAATATATGTGTCCAAACATACCCCCACACTTATCTTTTGCTCGTCCTCGAGCAAAACAAAAAGTAAAGCTAACCTAACCTAACTCACTTTTATAAGAATCACGGTTGCACTTAGCACGTGCAACAAGCCATTAAACCTCTAGGTTACCCCTAGAGGACGAGTTTTGTCTCGTGAGGATTTTCAGTGGATCACACCCACAAAATCTATGAAGAAAAAGAAATGAATTGTTAGTATATTTTTGAAAACGCATTTTGAAGGAAAAAATATTTGAAGTATTAATGTAAAATTTCAAGTAATCTATAAGTCATAGGATTATCAAAACTTAGTCATTCCTAAACTTAATTTTTATTCAAAAACTTGTTTTCAATTAAGGTAAGGATTAAAATTGTATTTCTCATCTAGTCTATTATTTTATCCTAAGTCATATGCACCTTGTGGCCGTAAAAATTTGACTCAGGATTCTTCAACTCTAACTCTTATGCCTTATTATTTTTTTCTTTTTTTATTTATGGAGGTAATATCCCTTGGCTCTATTAGGCTTTCTAATTCGCCCATGTAACGAGCCTTAATCGATGACTCTCAAAGCAGACGATTTTAGGGCACCGGGTGAGAAAACACCCCAAGGACTTAGGACTCGAGCAAATAAGGCCATAAAATTAAGGATTTTTATTTATATGAATCACTTTTAGGCGTGAATACTTATGCTTTATGAGGCACAAATACCCAGCTTAATTAGAGGATTTTTTTAGATATATGTATATATATTTTTTTTATATAAGCCATAAGAATCTTTGTTTTAGAACCCTATGTGTGTAATGCATATTTCATCAAGGTAAAAATTAAGACTAAATTACTTTTCCAATTTTTCTTCCTAACCTCAAAATCAACAAATTATTTTATTTTGACTAAGTATAAGAAATCCTAATTATGATCCTCTTATTCCTTAAAATTAACTTAATTTTTCACAAAAATAAGTCAAAGTATTATTTTTCTTTTCAAAAAGTTTTAAAGAAAGAATTTTTTTCTAAATTAGTGAAGTTAGCATGTTAGTAAACCCACTCCCACACCTAACTCATGCATCGTCCTCAATGTATGAATGAAATACAATAATACATGAAAAAGGAGAAAGAAGGGAAAATTGTCGCCTCAAGGTGGTGGTTCCGGTGGTGGTCTTATTGGGCTAAGCGTTTCTGCCCAATCTAAATATTGTGAATTTTTATGGAACCCACCTTTCATATCCTCTTTCTTATTAACATTTTTATAATCCCCAATATGAATAAGATCATGCAAGATCCTAGCATGAAATTTTTCTCGGTTATATTGTAACGCCTTGATCCCCCGTATGTACGTCTCCATAACGTCCCCGTACCTGCGGGATCGGAACGCCCCGATCCCGCAGGTACGGGGACGTTACATATATGACCAGTCTTGAGATATCATCACAGGGTCATATTGATCTAAACCTTGGTCCAACAATGGAATGTAATTTTGTGGAATGGATGATTTGGGCTCAACAATGAAAGGAATGGGAACCGATGCTGACTCGGGAATAAAACTCAAATCAAGTTTAGATTCGAGAGTAAGAGTTGGTTCATGAGTATGATCCAAATCATAGAATTGAAGTTCACATTCATTTTCCAATAATGAAATGTGACTATTTAAAATAAGTGGTTCAAGCTCTACGGGGATAGGAATCAGTGTTGGCGTCAGAATTGGGTCCAAATCGGGTAAGAAAACTGGAGTCAGCATAGATTCAAAAATGTTGGCCCGGAGGCCTTCCTCTCTAGTTTTGATGATGATTAACTCATGTAGTTATGTTTACTAATTATGATTTTAGTTACAGATCATTGATCAAGATATTAGTTGGTGATTGCTTCAAAAGAGGAGTTTGGAAGCCTTCACTTGGTGATTCCCGTGCCCGAGCATCAAGATCATACCTTTGCACTCGGTGGATCACGTTTGGGATCGAGTCGGCTTGAAGATGAAGATCGTCAAGAAGACTTAGGTATCCTAGTGTTTAGTGTGTTTTAGATCCATGTGTAAAGCTTAGTATAGTTGATATGCTCAAGTGCACAATACACACACGTTTCATGTTTTGGATTTGGTTTTCATGAATAGTTTGATCAAAACAAGTTTAAATGGTTTATATGTATAGTAGATGTATTCTACTTATACATGCATGCTTAAACTTCTTAAACAAACTTATTTTGACTTTCCTATTCATGTATTGAAAAATCAAAGTTTGATAAAATACAAGTTTTAGTTTTGGTAAAAATGATAAGACACAAAAATAGTTCAAATTGCTTGATATTTGAGTTGAAACTTTTTATCACATGTTTATATATCAATGCAAAATGATAAAACTATTTTTGGGTATTTTTACAAGAGATAAAAGATTTTTAGAAATATTTTTAACAAGTGTTTCTGACCCAGAACTGTGCTGACAGACAAAGCCGGTCGACCGGGCGGTCGACCGACGTGCACAGACTTGTGCACATCTGCTGGCACAGTGGGCCGGTCGGCCGGGCGGCCGACCGGACCAGAGAGCTTTGCTCTCTGTATCTGGGCGGTCGGCGAGCGGCCGACCGGATCAGAGAGTCTGCTCTCTGTATCTGGGCGGTCGGCCGTGCGGTCGACCGGGTTGCCCCAACGGTCACTTTTCTGACCGTTGGCGGTCGGCCGGCCGGCCGACCGCTAGGCCTGTCAGGCTGCCAGATCAGCCTAACGGCTAGTTTCTGTTTTGGCCTATATAAACCCCATTCCTTTGGGATTTTGGCTAAGATTTTTAGAGCTAATTTTCCCCATTCTCTGGTTTTAAAAACAAGTTTTCAAAAGAGTTTAAAGTGCCAAAAAGATTCATTTATTTGTTTTTAAGTGTTTTGTTACTTTCAAAGAAAATAGGTTTTTGGGAAACTAGTTTATTGTTCTTCATTTCCATATCTATTTGGTATTTTCCCAAGAGTTTTTCTTTGATCAAAACACTTGTTTTCCACACTTGAGCTATCTTCTATCCTAATCTATTTAGGATCTTTTTTGTTTGTGGAAAAGGAGAGATTGTTTGTGGTTGAAAGAGACCACCTATTGTAAACCCTCGTTGCTCCCTCTTTGGTAGAGGTTGAGGTTGTGGATTTGAGGTGATTGGTTTGCCCCCTCTTTGGTAGTGGTGGAGATTGGTGTTTACTTCCTCTTGGTGAGGTGGAGTTGGTTGTTGGTTTGTATCACTCAAGTGTGAGGTGGATTGGTTGTTGTTTGGCTAAGGGCCTACCCCTCTTGTGTGAGGTGGTGTTTGTATTGAGAGAGGAGTTTGGTACTCCTAGTGTTGTAACAAATCCTCCTCGGTGGAGGTTCCCTCGGTGGGAGATAGTGGATTGAAAATCCTTCACGGTGGTGAAGGCGGGGATGTAGAGCCAGGGGCTCGAACCTCGAAACATATCTTTGTGTTTGCGTTTGATCCATTATCTCTAACTCTCTCTCTTTTATTTGTGCAAAGCATCATTCTTAGCATCATATCATATTTGCTTGTGTTGAGCATTGTTTCATATTGCCATATCCATTATATACTTGTGTGTGTGCCTCACTTGTACTTAACCACAAGAGCTTCATATAGCACCTCAACCCATATTTAGGGGAATCAAGAGGAGTTAGTCCAGAGCCCTTCACGGGGAATTCGGCTACACTTGTGTGTTGTATTAAGTGTTTGTGCAAATTTGTTTTAAGCTTCCGCATTTAGCACATTTAGTTTCTAGATTAGCATTATCACCTATTCACCCCCCCTAGGTGATTTACAATTGGTATCAGAGCCTACGCTCCTGATATTGGCTTAACATCCTAGGAGTGAGATCTATTTGTTTGCTAATTTATTGTTTGCATTTGCTTGTTTGCACACTCATATAGTTTACCATGGACTTCATGACCCCACCTAGTTTTGACCCTTCCAACATTGTGGTTTGGAAGTATAGGATGTCCATGTACCTAAAAATCCTAGGATTGCATGTTTTCCTTGCCGTTTCCAAGAGATGTTATCTTGGTGACCGCAAGCATATAGGGGCCAATGCACAAGCCCTTGAGGCCATTAGAAGCACATTAAATAAAGAATATCTTATGCTTGCTTCTAACTTTGATTCCGCATTTGCAGTGTGGAATATGTTGACAACCACCACCTCCAAGCTTCAATTGCCAATCCAACCGGAGGAGTCTAGTGGAGAATCCGATTCTCGATGCTTCATGGTCCAAGGAATGACTCCCTTGAGGTACATTCGGAATCTCAACTAGATAGTTTTGATGCTAGTTCTTCATGCGATGATTATGTTAATCCTCATGCTTTGAATGAAGAACTATCTATTGTTTGTGAAAAATTGATTGAAAAATATAAGATTTTGAAAAAGAAAAGTCTAGGCCTTGAAAAAGAAAATATAAGTTTGCATTCTAGACTTAACAATGTTTTGCAAGAGAAGGTTGAGGTCTATAATGAAAGGGATTCATTGAGATCTCAACTAGACCTTGCACTAAAAGAAAATAAATTTTAAAAATCTAAAAATGATTGTGAATCAATTTTGAAGAAAAATGAAAATTTGTCTTCAAGAGTTGATTTTGTTTTAAAGAGAATGTTGCTTTGAAAAATAAAATAATTTCTATTTCAAATGATTTAGATGTTTGTTTAAAGAAAAACATTGTTTTCTAAAATAAGATTGATGCACATGTTTGCCATGCTAGGGTAGTATCACACACATCACCTATTGCATGCCACACTTCTTCTTTGATTGATAATGATGTATCCATGCTTAAGAAGAAGGTTGTTTGTTTGTGCTCCACTTTGAGCCAATGTGCCAAGAGCCATACACGTTTGGAAACTTTGTTTCGAAAGAAACAAGTTCCATCTTTTCATGCACACCCTCCACGGCATACACATGCTCCTCACGGACACACTCATCACATATATGCTCATGTGTACACTTGTACACATTGTGGACGTAAGGGCCACCTTGCTAAATTTTGCTTTGATAGAATACATGTTTCTAATTTAGCAAATAATTTTGTTTGGATTAGAGAAGGTACTAACCCCCATGGACCCAATAAGATATGGGTACCAAAAACCACCCCTAGAGTTTTTGATGTAGGTGTGGGCTCTCACATAACGTGAGAGTAGCTGTATCTTGGAGTGGATGCGTTCCGTACTTAAAAGAGATTATTTGGATGCATCACTTTCAAGGGAAGGTTTGGTGGATAGGACCACCATGTTTTGGAGTCATGGAGAGTTACCTCTTAAGTTTGGTAACGGTCTCTAACTCCTTATTATTGTTACATGCTTTCCATTTCATTGTTTATAGCATGTTTTGTTATTTATAGATTATTATGTCAATGCTATGTTTATTAGATCCTTGACATACATGTATAGCATTTTGAGACACCCATGTTTAATATGGACCATTATTTTAGTGTTCTCACCTTTGTTTAGCTATCATGTTATCATAGGTTTAATAACATGTGAATTTACATAATAATCATGTTTAAGATTTATCATGATGATTTTATCTTGTTTTTGATGCTTCATGATTTGAATATAAGCTTAAATGTTAGTTTTCATTAAGACTAGGATTTATACTTGTACATATAGTGGGCCACAAATAAATCTTTATATATGTTTGTGCTTGATTGCTTATTTGTTCCCATTAGATGTGCTAGTATAGTCTAGTTTTGATGATCCATGCATTTTAAACTTGTATTCCCATTTGGTTTTGTTTTATGATTATGAGTTTTCATTTCATATATATGTCTATTTTCCCAAACTTTAAGATATACATGTATACCCCTTGAGTCATTTGCTTTTCATGCAAATCTTTATTATGGACTCAAATTGTGTTTAGGGATATGTATGTATACTTTTTGTGTTGACAATTCATACATATGCCTTGAAATGAAACTTGTTTTAATGAAAATTTAAAGTTTCATGTTTTTGTGTTTAACTTCATGTATATGTCCATTTTATCCAAATTATTATTATACATATACATCCTTTTGAGCCACGTGCCTTCATGCATATATCTTTGTGGACTCGTTGTGTTTGGATATGTATGTATACTTTAATTTGTATAGGACATACATATACCTTGAAGATTAAATAAGTTTTCATATTTTCATGTTTCAAGGAATATTGAGCTTATTATCCATCTTTCATGATTATGATCTTCACATTGTATTTGTACACTCACATTTATTGTTTACTCATGTGTCTATTTTCATGAGTCATATTTATGCTTAATTGATTATGAGTGTTGACTATTTTGTGGATTTTATGTTTCATGAAAAATAATTTGTTTTATTCCTTACTTGAAGGATTTCGTACTAGTTTACAAATTTTTCATTTAACTAGTTGCGATATTCTTCATTATGGTAGAGTTTTTCAAACAAAGCTTATTTTTCAAATCTATTTTTGAAAACCCCTATCATCCACGGGCGGTTGGATAGGAGACCATGCCATGTATACCCTTCTTGAATATCTTTTAAACTTGTGCATGAATGGATGGTAGTTATATGAGATATACACTTGATCTTATTTTTATTTCAATTGGTATCATTGAATTCTTTCAATTGGTACAATTTTGACCTGTCTTGTATACTCATATATTTTCGTATATGTATGCTTGCATTTCAAAGAATATCAATTTCAATTGGTATCTATTTTTCATACATATATATGTTTTATTTGTGCTTATTATATCCCTATATCTTTAATCACAAAATCTTGTTTATGCTAAGCTTGAGCTTCAATTTTGTTTCAATTGATTAGTTTTCAATTGCTTTTCAATTGGTATCTTATTACAAGCTTATGCATATGTTTTATTGGTATTTCATAAAGGGGGAGAAAATTCGATTTTCATGTCTACAATTGGTATTTGTATTTCCACTCCCTTACTTTATGATAGAAAATAAAAATTTTAAATTGATATCAATACTTAAAAAGAAAAATATTCTCTTTTGATATCAAGATGTTTATTTGAATGTTTTAAAAATTGGTATCTCAAAATTTTGTTTTAGAAAAGAAATACAAAAGTTTTGATTTGTATTGCTTATATGCAAGGAGAGCTTAACATCTCTTCTATATATAGATTCATGTTGAGTGTATCTTGTATTGAAGAGCTTGACAATCTCTTCTTTATGTGGTACACGTGTGTAGGGGGAGCTTCACATCTCCTCTTATGCATTGCATAGTATATGTTATGTGAATTAGGGCTTGTTATCCCTCTTTCATGTAATGTATCTATGTAGGGAAGCTTCACATCTTCCACTTCATGAATGTATATCGCATATACCATTTATTTATTGATCTATGTTTACTTTCAATTGGTATCAAGATACTACTTTGACATATTTTCAATTGATACCTTAATTGATTGTCACCCCTATTTGGTTTTGTTTTTGTTTTAGACAAAAAAAGGGGAGAACATTTTTTATTTAACCCTTTGTTGATTCATTGTTTCGAACAAAAAGGGGGGAGAAAAATTTATTGATTTGGTTTTGTTTTTACCCCTTATTGATGATTGTTTCTTTGTATTAAAAAGGGGAGAAGATTTTGTTTTGTTTTGATTTTTACCCCTTTGTTGATGATTGACAAAAAGGGGGAGAATTATTTGAGAGTTTAACATGCATTATATAAAACTTGATCAAACTCATATATAGAGAAGATGTTTTTAATATGCATGATTGGTACATATTTTATATATGCATGTTTATGGTTTGCATGTATTAAGTTTAATTTAGTTTAATTTTAATTGGTATCTAGAGCATGTTTTGTTTTTGAACATTTCATTAGTATCTAGAGCCTTTTATTAATTATGCATGATTATGCATTGTCATTCATTACATATTTATTGTTTATTTGTTTATGCATGAGTTAAGGGGGAGCTTCTTTGAAGCTTAACTTTAATCCATGCATATATAACTCCATGAGTTTTGTCATCATCAAAAAGGGGGAGATTGTTGGCCCGGAGGCCTTCCTCTCTAGTTTTGATGATGATTAACTCATGTAGTTATGTTTACTAATTATCTTGTGATTTTAGTTACAGATCATTGATCAAGATATTAGTTGGTGATTGCTTCAAAAAGAGGAGTTTGGAAGCCTTCACTTGGTGATTCCCGTGCCCGAGCATCAAGATCATACCTTTGCACTCGGTGGATCACGTTTGGGATCGAGTCGGCTTGAAGATGAAGATCGTCAAGAAGACTTAGGTATCCTAGTGTTTAGTGTGTTTTAGATCCATGTGTAAAGCTTAGTATAGTTGATATGCTCAAGTGCACAATACACACACGTTTCATGTTTTGGATTTGGTTTTCATGAATAGTTTGATCAAAACAAGTTTAAATGGTTTATATGTATAGTAGATGTATTCTACTTATACATGCATGCTTAAACTTCTTAAACAAACTTATTTTGACTTTCCTATTCATGTATTGAAAAATCAAAGTTTGATAAAATACAAGTTTTAGTTTTTGATAAAAATGATAAGACACAAAAATAGTTCAAATTGCTTGATATTTGAGTTGAAACTTTTTATCACATGTTTATATATCAATGCAAAATGATAAAACTATTTTTGGGTATTTTTACAAGAGATAAAAGATTTTTAGAAATATTTTTAACAAGTGTTTCTGACCCAGAACTGTGCTGACAGACAAAGCCGGTCGACCGGGCGGTCGACCGACGTGCACAGACTTGTGCACATCTGCTGGCACAGTGGGCCGGTCGGCCGGGCGGCCGACCGGACCAGAGAGCTTTGCTCTCTGTATCTGGGCGGTCGGCCGAGCGGCCGACCGGATCAGAGAGTCCGCTCTCTGTATCTGGGCGGTCGGCCGTGCGGTCGACCGGGTTGCCCCAACGGTCACTTTTCTGACCGTTGGCGGTCGGCCGGCCGGCCGGCCGCTAGGCCTGTCAGGCTGCCAGATCAGCCTAACGGCTAGTTTCTATTTTGACCTATATAAACCCATTCCTTTGGGATTTTGGCTAAGATTTTTAGAGCTAATTTTCCCCATTCTCTGGTTTTAAAAACAAGTTTTCAAAAGAGTTTAAAGTGCCAAAAAGATTCATTTATTTGTTTTTAAGTGTTTTGTTATTTTCAAAGAAAATAGGTTTTTGGGAAACTAGTTTATTGTTCTTCATTTCCATATCTATTTGGTATTTTCCCAAGAGTTTTTCTTTGATCAAAATACTTGTTTTCCACACTTGAGCTATCTTCTATCCTAATCTATTTAGGATCTTTTTTGTTTGTGGAAAAGGAGAGATTGTTTGTGGTTGAAAGAGACCACCTATTGTAAACCCACATTATTTGGTGCTCCCTCTTTGGTAGAGGTTGAGGTTGTGGATTTGAGGTGATTGGTTTGCCCCCTCTTTGGTAGAGGTGGAGATTGGTGTTTATTCCCTCTTGGTGAGGTGGAGTTGGTTGTTGGTTTGTATCCCTCAAGTGTGAGGTGGATTGGTTGTTGTTTGGCTAAGGGCCTACCCCTCTTGTGTGAGGTGGTGTTTGTATTGAGAGAGGAGTTTGATACTCCTAGTGTTGTAACAAATCCTCCTCGGTGGAGGTTCCCTCGGTGAGAGATAGTGGATTGGAAATCCTTCACGGTGGTGAAGGCGGGGATGTAGAGATAGGGGCTCGAACCTCGAAACATATCTTTGTGTTTGCGTTTGATCCATTATCTCTAACTCTCTATCTCTCTTTTATTTGTGCAAAGCATCATTATTAGCATCATATCATATTTGCTTGTGTTGAGCATTATTTCATATTGCCATATCCATTATATGCTTGTGTGTGTGCCTCACTTGTACTTAACCACAAGAGCTTCATATAGCACCTCAACCCATATTTAGGGGAATCAAGAGGAGTTAGTCCAGAGCCCTTCACGGGGAATTCGGCTACACTTGTGTATTGTATTAAGTGTTTGTGCAAATTTATTTTAAGCTTCCGCATTTAGCACATTTATTTTCTAGATTAGCATTATCACCTATTCACCCCCCCTCTAGGTGATTTACAAAAAGTGAAACTAAATCATAACATTGGGAATCAGTATCACATTCATCTTCAAGTTCAATCTCATTGAAATAAAAACTTGCCAATTTGTCAATGGGTTGATATTGGCCAAGTTCAAAGTTTTGTGGTGAAATTGAATCTTGGTTAAAATCTCCAAGATGCCATGATTCTTCATCAATATGGCTACGAGAATCAGGAGTGGTCGAAAATGTGTTAGGCAGAGTTTTCTCATTCCTATCATTAATTGTATTGATCAAATGAATCACTTTTACTTCTATCCTATTAAGAGATTTAAGACAATCCGTTTGGGATTGAATACAATCATTTTGGGACTGAATCATGAATTTCATATTCTTTTCTAAGTCAACAGGTTCTTCTTGTTGTGGTTGGACTTGAAAATTAGAGTAAGGATCTTGGATTTTGAAATTGTTTGGGAGAATTGAGTCCGCTATGATTTGTACTTGTCATGTGGATTCAAGGAAGGCTTCAAAAGTCTTTTCTAAAGAAGATTTCTCTTCTATAGGTTGGTCTTGGTATGGATTATATGAAGCTGTTTGTTAGTGAGGTTGTTGATGGTAAGACTCGGGGGAGTTGTATCCCGACTGACTCGGTGAAGAGTGGTGATGATTGTCCCATTCTTGTTCATAATACTGGGATTGAGGCATATATTGATTCAGATAAGACCAATCTGGCATACTTGGTTGGTTAGAGTTATGTAATACCAGGTTGGTAATATCCAAATTGAAAGAAGTTGGGGTGAAATATGGATTTGAGTTATAATCAGAATAATTGTAATTATAATCCATTTTCACAACAAAAAATAAAAACAAATAACTAAACAAATAAGAAAAAAATCTAGCCTATGTTAGGGTAGAGCCTAGACCTAGACGACTCTTAACTATTGATTATCCACAGGAGGTATATTGCAGAACCTGACCACAAGTTAATCGGCCAGGTAGGGGTAAGATTGGTGGGAGGTATTTGTGCTAAGCAACGGGCCTAATTATGTCAAACCACCAGCCTTCGGGGTTTCGCCCCTCAATTCCTAACCTTTGACACTGATTTGGCAAGAGTCAAATTCTAACAACTTCCCCCTTAGGTCAATCCCTATTTGAGTCTGACATGTCCCTAGGGCCAACATCTACTCAATTTTATGTTAGGATGGGTTAGTGAGTAAGGAGATGATTTTGAGCTAAGGAAGGGTAATGACTTCCCCACCTTATCTTGTTTAAGAATATGCCCTTAGATCGTTTTCGTGCTCGTGTGCAAGTATTTAGCAAAAATAACACCCAAGCAATATAACATACAAGTGTGTTTCCTAAGCTATATGCAATACAGACGTACCTTTTTCTCCAGCACTCTTCAATAGTAATATAAAGAAACGAAATAGACAGATGCTTTAAGATGTAAGAGTCTAAGAGTTTTTTAGCATTTACAAAGCAATAAGTTACTGTTGATTAGAAACATGTACATGGTGAGTTAAACAGATAAACTAATAACTACAGAAAGCTAAATCTCTGAAAATCAAGCAATCTGTAAGAAACTACAGTTAGCAGTTCACCACAGTTATGGACTCTGATACTCTGCCTTCTTGGGCAGGGGGCAGAGGCACAGAGTAGAAATATGTCCGCTGCAGCTCCTAATTTTCTGTAATTAGCCTTTGTACATCAAAACAAAGAAGAAAAAGAGATTAATTTGTTAAAGAAAATAAAAAAGAAAAGAAAACTTACTGTCCCTCCCCGGCAACGGCGCCAAAATTTGATCGAGCCAAACCTGCACAAAAAAAAATATAGAAATTTAGGACAGTGCTAGGTCCTCAATCTACCGTATAGCCTTGAGCTAACGGGTCGTGATCCACAGGGAGGGACAGTGATGGAAGCGTTATGTAAGTTTCCCTCTTTTAATTTATCGAAACTAGTTAATATTTCTCTTCTCAATTTATTAAAAGAAAATAAAATTATTATGTTAAGTTAAAAAGGTGATGGTAGGAGAAGAGATTGTGGTGTTATTGTTTTATTTATAAAAGAAAAGAAAAGACTAAAAAAATAATTATAACTCTAAACTAATAAGCTGAAAAAGAAAACAAAAAGATTACTTACCTCTACCGTTGACTCATAAGAAAGACTTACCTTAGTATGAAGTAAAGCAAAGCAAATAGAAAGAGTAATTTGAACATGGTGCTTGGTCAGATTGAATACGATGAAGAAAAGTAGGAAAACTACATTGATGTCACCTTCAATATAAGTCTCTTGAAAAAGAATTACAATAGTGTCACTTTACAATAATTATTCTCTCTTTTCTCATGTAACTCTCTCTAACCTAAAAGGAAATAAAAAATAAAAATTACATTGAAGAAGAAAAGAAAAACCTAAATAAAAGCTCTTTCTCTCTGAGATAGTGTCATTTCTGCCTTCGAGGTATGAGGGTATTTATAGGAGAAAACTAGAGGGATAGAACATGTATAAAGATAAGAAGAGCTATATATTTCTGAATTTGAATTCTCCCCTTATCTTCAAACTTGATTTGATTTATCTAAAAATTCAATTCTGATCTGCAGCTTATTGGCATGTTGATTGCTGAATATCACTTAACAAATGATAGAATTAGAATGAGTGATCAACAAAAGAATTATATCTCTTTAAGTCTTCTTTCTGTAGCATTTTGAATCATTAGGTTTGAATTTCGATAGCGAAAGTTATGAATAAAATGCTAAACTGTATCCAACCTGAATTCGAATCTAAATTGCTTCATCTCATTCGTTGATCTTCTCTCTATCCATTTATCCACTTTGATTTTTGTCTTCTAAAATTGATAAGATATTCACTTATCTTCAGCGAAACAGATAGGGTCTTTAAATAATTCATTTTTTTGAAACGAGATGATATTATCTTATCTGATATATTCAGTTTTCAGATAAGATAGCTTCTATAACTTTTGGATTTGAATCAATCCCTTTTCTTTTGAACTTTTGAATTTAATTGGATAAATTTCATGATTATCTTCTCCCTGTCATACCCTGCATGAATTAAGACATTAAGACAAGTTATTTGCAATATTCATTATAGAATATATGTAGGAATGTTATAATATTAATACAATATATGTGTCCAAACACCAACGTCTAGCAGTTTTTATAAGGCTTGGGTTGTGTGAGTAGCGAGGTGATTTTTGGGCTAAGGAAGAGTAATGACTTTCTCTCCTTATATTGTATTGGATTTTGTCCTTATGTTTAATTCGTGCAACTGTACAATATAGATAAGAATGAACACACAAAGAGAGTAAATCACCCACATGTTTGTCCTAACTATATGCAATGCAATATGTACACCTCCGTCAAGATCATAACAACACAAGAATAAAATACAGTATATTGGAATGAAAATTAATACGTGCATAAATGCAAATGTCTAAAACCGTTTTAAAACATTCAATTATCGTATTTTAATTCTTAAAATTATTACAGTGCACAGGTAATATAAACAAAAAATAGTAGCAGAATATAACAATATACAAGAATTTACCCAACCACACAAAAGCAAGTGTGGACTTTCTGCAATGCTAAAAAATTGACCTACACACCAAAAACAAAGAAGAAAATCTAACAAAAATGTGAGATCAAACCGTTCCCATTACAGCACAAAAAGTATATGTTTTGAAATCAAGATTTAAAGTGTGTGTGCTTTGATTTCCTCGATACTTCCATTATAGCATAGAGGCTAAGGACAGAAAGCGATAAAAGCTTTATCAGTTTATTCACGTGTGTGTTAAAGTTTCTTCAATATTTTAAAAAATCAAAAGAAAACAAAATATAACGTAAAAAGAGAAGAGTACATTGAAAACAAAGAAGTGGGAAACATAGAAAATATAGTTTTTGTGATTTTTAATATATTTCTAAAATAAAGTAAAAAAAGAAAAGAAAATTTATAACTATTAACTACTAATAGCTCCACTAACCATGTTAACCTCTTAGTGATAGTTGTCTCACATGTATCCTTAACCATCACTAGTTCTTGGTTCAAGAGTATTTCAAAGAATGACCCATAAGATAACTTTCACATCCAAACTCAACAAAATAAGTGTAAGCTACACTTAAACCATCAAAACTAAACAAGAGCAAGTATGGAATAAAATAATGTTAGCTTGTTAGAGAGTTAGGATGTTAGAGTGTTAGAATCCATCATCATGAGCCATCAATGGCTCTTGCAAGAGTAAGACCAAGTAGAGGCTATTAGAATCATGTGGATTATCAAGTAAGAATTAGCAAGTTAGTGGTTAGTAGTTAGTTGCCAAGAGAGAAAATTAGCTAAGCATGTAAAAGGAGTTAGAGAGAAGAAAATAAGGAGAGATAAAGAAAGAACATTTCATAAATTGTCACCTACCATTAACAAGCACTCTTGCTTTCCACTCATGTTCCACTCTCTTTCCTATTATAAGATCTATAAGAAATGGAAACAAAGAGGAAGAAGAAGAAGAACTAATTTAAACTACCCTAAAAACTATAACAATGGATAAGAAACCCTAAAACTATCCTAAAAACTCCTCAAAACTTCTTTCTTGGTGCTCTGGAAATCCCAAGATATTTATAGGCGAAACAGGGCACCAGAGGAGCTGTACGGAGCCGCGCGTCAAATCACAACTCGCGGATCCACACGATTGCCGTTGCCGCATTTCCGTGGCAATTCTAGAGTGGCGTGCATGGCGTCATCTGCTGCACGCTGCCCGCTTGTTCCCCTGTCAGCTGTACTTCTAGAAATCCGAAGTTGGGCCCCCGATTTTGACATAACCACCCTCCAAGGTCAATGGCTATTCTTGTAGTCTTTTAATCAATAATTAAATATAATTTTTGGGCTTCTTCTTCATTTCATGCCATGGACCTAGTAGCATACAAGAGAGGTATTATTAACAGAATTTAATATTGAATAAATGTGAAGATGTGGTATGAAATATGCAATTTTAGAAACTAATCAAGTAGCCATACCTCTAGAGATACAAATTCCATCACTTCGAGTTTCTCTGGTAACGAAGATGGCAGAAGGAGATAACAATCGATTATGTCTCCAAGAGATGGAAGCATTGGATGAGAAGCGATTATAAGCTCAAAAGCGCATTGAGCTTTACCTACCTCGAATCTCAAAGGCCTTCAACAAGAAGGTCAAGTAGATAGTCTTTCCAAAAAAGAGATTTGGTTTTAGCTCTCAAGTGACCTATGTTCATGACACATAAGACCAAGGGCAAATTTCAACCCAAGTGGGAAGGACCCTTCATAGTAGAGACAGTCTACTCGAACGGAGTATACCGCCTAGCAAATCCAAATGGCAACACGCTCATGATGCCGATTAACAGCAAGTTCTTGTAGAAGTATTATCCCTGATCACGTTAACACCATACGTCTGATCAAAAAAGTACCGTACATGACCACGTTAACATTAAACCTTTGGTCATTAAGACAGACTTGTCTAACTATTCCATCTCCCCCAATAAATCCTTTTCCCCAAGCGGAATTAATGTCATCTCTGCTTCCTCTGGTACTTCAGTTGACATCAAGCTGTTATTATACACGATGTTGACATTAAAGATGAGACAGGCAAAATTTCTGGTTTTAGCCATATCACTCTCTCATTTGGAAGAGCAGGTCATATCTTGAAGTCGAGCATACCTAAGCAGTAATTTTAGGCACTCTTCTTCCTAACCATTCCTCTCGATCCAAAAGGATGGTGATTTTTCCATATGTAATAGTGGTATGTCTCCAATCTGAAAGCACACTTAGAGGGCATGAATAAGTGCAATGCTAATCTAATAACAAATAATGCAAAATTAAAAACTTGTACACTAACAAAATTAGACACAAGTGATATCCAAAGAGTGAAGCCGAATTTCTGGTGAAAGGCTCTAGAACTTCTCCTTAAGATTCCTTTAGATTAAGAGTTGAGATGCTTCAATAGCTCTCTTGGAATAATACAAGTGTAAGAACAATATTAAGCATTTATAGATGAATAATAATAGCAATGCGAGATATAAAGAGAGTAGAGCTTAGAGAGATAGCTAAATGCAAACACAAATATGCAAACATAGAATACAAGCATGCATATATAAACTCTAAAATCTCTCCCCCTTCTGTCAATTCATCAAAAAGGGTACACAAAATAAAGTAGATGTATATGCGATATGAATTTATGAAGAGAGGAGACGTGAAGTTTGAAAAGCACACCTAGAGGGGGGGTGAATAGGTGTACTTACTAATCTAAAAACTAAGTGCGCTAAATGCGGAAGCTAATGCAAATTTTGCAACACACTTAGGGGCCGTTTGTTTCGCGTAAAACTCCGTAATTCGTAAATGACTTACTACCCAGTTACAATTACGGCGTTTGTTTGGACCGTAATTCATAAAAGACTTACGTAACTCAACTAATACTCACTTGCAACCCAGTTACCACTCACTTACCGCCCAGTTACAGTTAATTTTGTGGTCATACAAATTTGTAATATTTTTTTTATATTATATTAAATTTTTTTAATATTTAACTTTTTTAATATTTTATTTGCAGTATTAAAACTTTTAAAATCACCAAATAGTTAATTTTGTGGTCAACTTTTTCACTTACGACTTATACATTACGATAACCAAACACCGTAAAGTACAATACACTTTCCCACTTTACAATTTTATATTACCAACCAAACACCGTAAAATTTACATACATGTAACTCATTTACAATTGTAAAAGACTTTACCAATTACAACTACGAATTACGGCCAGTTACGACAACCAAACAGACCCTTAATACAACACACAAGTGTAGCCGAATTCCCCGTGAAGGGCTCTGGACTAACTCCTCTTGATTCCCCTTGAATGGGTTGAGGTGCTATGTGAAACTCTTGTGGTTAAGTATAAGTGAGGCACACACAAACAACCAAGCATATACAAGATATAGCAATATGAAATATGCAAGGCAACACAAGCAATATATGATATGAATGAAGTATGATGCTTTGCACAAATAAAAGAGAGAGAATTGAGAGACAATGGATCAAACGCAAAGGCAAAGATATGTTTCGAGGTTCGAGCACCCAGCTCTACATCCCCGCCTACACCACCGTGTAGGATTTCCAATCCACTATCTCCCACCGAGGGAACCTCTACCGAAGAGGATTTGTTACAATAATGGAGTACCGAACTCCTCTCTCAAATACCACCTCACAACCGAGGGGTAAGCCCGTAGCCAATACAACAACAACACCTCTACCGAAGAGGGTTACAAACCAAAACTCCACCTCTCACAAGAGGGAGCAAACCACAAGCCTCAACCTCTACCAAAGAGGGAGCAAACCAATCACCCGATCAACCTCTACCAAAGAGGGATACAACAAAAGTAAGGGTGTACAACTAGTGGTTTCTTTCAACCACAAACCAAACTCTCTTTCTTTTCTCTTTTTCCACAAAACAAAAGATCCTAATAGATTAGGATAGATGATAGCTCAAGTGTGGAATCAAGGTGTTTTTGGAAACAAGCAACAAAGAGAAACTACTTAGGAAATCTCTTGTAAATGATAGAAAATAAAAACCAATACAATATCCCAAAAACCTAGTTCTCTTTGATTTTTCAAAAACCCAAAACAATAAAGATGGAATCTTTTTAGCACAAAAAACTATTTTGAAAACTTGTTTAAACACTAGAGAAACACTGAAATTTTTCTTCTTGAAAATCTTGTCAAAACAGCCCAAGAGTTGGGGTATTTATAACCCCAAAACAAAACTAGCCGTTAGGCTGATGTGGCAGCCTGACAGGCTTGGCGGTCGGCCGCCCGGTCGACCGCCAACGGTCAAAAATGTGACCGTTGGGCAAACCCGGTCGACCGCCCGATCGACCCAAATAAACAGAGAGCACTGCTCTCAGTTACGGTCGACCGTCCGGGTCGACCGCCCTTGTGTCTGCCAGACGTGCACGGCTCTGTGCACGTCGGTCGACCTCACGGGTTGACCGGCCCTTGGTGCGGTCGACCCATGCGGTCGACCGACCTGGCCTGTCAGTCACAGTTCAGGGCAGAAAAACATAAGTTAAAATATTTTTGAAAAATCTTTTAACACTTCTAAAAATCACCAAGAATAGTTTTATCATTTTACTTTGATAAACACACTTGTGATAAAATTTCAAGACATATATTAACATATTCAATCATTTTTGTGTCTTGCAAGTTTTTACCAAAAACTAAAACATGTATTTTTATCAAACTTGATTTTTCACAATAGGAAATCTGAATATTCTTAAAACTCATGAATAGACATATCAAAATAAGTTTGTTTAAGATATGAAGCATGTATGTATATTGAACACATCTAATATACATAAAAACCATTTAAACTTGTTTTGATCTAAACTATTCATGAAAACCAAAAACCAAACATAAAACGTGTGTGTTTGTGCACTTGAGCATATCAACTATACTAAGCTTTACAAATGGATCTAAAACACACTAAACTAAACTAGGATACCTAAGTCTTCTTGATGATCTTCCATCTTCAAGACGGCTTGGTCCCAAACATGATCCACCGAGTGTAAAGGTATGATCTTTAAGCTTTTGGCACCGGAATCACCATGAAAGCTTCTAAACTCCTTGTTGAAGCTAATCACCAACTAATATCTTGGTTAATGATCTGAAACTTAAACAACAAAAGATTATTAGTAAACATAACTACATGAGTTAATCATTATCAAAACTAGGGTGGAAGGCCTTTGGGCCAACAATCTCCCCCTTTTTGATGATGACAAAACTCATGGAGTTATATATGCATGGATTAAAGTTAAGCTTCAAAGAAGCTCCCCCTTAACTCATGCATAAACAAATAAATAATAATAAATATGCAATGAATAATAATGCATAATCATGCATAAACAATAAAAGGTTCTAGATACTAATGAAATGTTCAAAAACAAAACATGCTCTAGATACCAATTACAAAACATGCTCTAGATATCAATTAAAATTAAACTAAATTAACCTTAATATATGCAAAACATAAACAAGCATATATAAGCCATAATCTTTCTCAAATAATTCTCCCACTTTTTGTCAATCATCAATAAAGGGGTAAAAATCACAACAAAACAAAATCTTCTCTCTTTTTAATACAAAGAATCAATCTTCAATAAGGGGTAAAAGCAAAACCAAATCAATAAATTTTTCTCCCCCTTTTGTTCGAAACAACGAATCAATAAAAATAATATTTTCCCCCTTTTTGTCTAAAACAAAAGCAAAACCAATTAGGGGTGACAATTAATTAAGGTACCAATTGAAAGTATGTCAAAGAATAACATCTTGATACCAATTGAAAGGAAACAAACAAAAATATTGATACCAATTTTAAGCAAAACACATGAAAATCTTGATACCAATTGAAATTAAACATAATGAATTTTGAATGTCTTAAACAAAAATTTTGATACCAATTGTAAATATCTTTCATTTTGAACATATGATACAAAATTTGAATTTTCAATCATAAAGTATGGGAGTGGAAAACAAATACCAATTGAAAGATGAAAGACGAATTTTCTCCCCCTTTATGAAATACCAACTAAAACAATGCTCACTTTTATTTTAACAGACGAATTTTCTCCCCCTTTATGAAAATCTTAGCCTACGCATTGTTAAAAAAAACTGAAACAAACATATATATGTATGGAAAATAGATACCAATAGAAATTGATATTCTTGGAATAGAAAGCATACATACATACAAACATATATGAGTATACAAGAAATCTCAAGATTGATACCAATTGAAAGAATTCAATGATACCAATTGAAATAACTATAAGATCAAATGTATATCTCATATAACTATACCTCCCAATCATAGTTCAAGTTTTAAATGATTTTCATTTTAAAGCATACATGAACATGATCTCCCATCCAACCTCCCATAGAAGGTAGGGGTTTTCAAAAATAGGTTTGAAAATGTAGTATGTTTGAAAATCTCTACCATAGTGAAGAATACGAACTAGTTATAGGAAAAACTTTTAAACTAGTACGAAATCCTTCAAGTAAGGAATAAACAAAAAAAATTTCATAAAACACATGTAAATCACATAGCACTTAAAAACACTCAATATTCAATAAAGTCCATACATGCTCATGAAAATATACTCATGAGAAATATTTTAAAAATGGTGAGTGTACAAGTAATGTGTGACATGGCATTATGAATTTCCAATTAAGCTCAAAATTCCTTGAAATAAGAAAACACGAAAATCATTAAAACTTATTTAATCTTCAAGGTATATGTATGTCCTATACAAATTAAAGTGTACATACATATCCAAACACAACGAGTCCACAAAGATATATGCATGAAGGCACGTGGCTCAAAAAAGGATGTATATGTATAAAAATAATTTGGATAAAATAGACATATACATGAAGTTAAATAAAAATACATGGAAACATGAAAAACTAAATTTTTCATTAAAACAAATTTTTATATCAAGGCATATGTATGTTTTGTCAAACATGAAGTATACATACATATCCCTAAACACAATTTGAGTCCATAATAAGGATTTGTATGAAAAGCAAATGACTCAAGGGGTATACATGTATATTTTAAAGTTTGGCAAAATAAATATATACATGAAATGAAAAAACTCATACACATAAAACAAACTCAAGAATAGGAATACAAGTTTAAAATGCATGAATCATCAAACTAGACTATACTAGCACATCTAATGGGTTCAAATAAGCAATCAAGCCCAAACATATATAGATTTATTTGTGGCCCACTATATGCACAAGTATAAATCCTAGTCTTGATGAAAACTAACATCTAAACATGTAATCAAAGCATGAAGCATAAAACCAGACAAAAATCAACATGATAAATATAAACATGATTATTATGAATATCCACATGTTATTAGATTTATGATGTACATGATAGCTAATCAAATACGAGAACATAAAATAATAATCCACATTAAACATGGGTGTCTCAAATACTATACATGTATGTCAAGAATCTAATTATCATGGCATTTTCATACTAATCACTAAACAATGAAACATGCTATAAATAATGAATATTAAAAGCATGTAAATAAAAATTAGGAGTTAGGAATCGTTACCAAAACCTAGAAGGCAACTTTCCAAGTCTCCAAAACATGGTGGTCCTCTCCACCAAACATCCCTTGAAAGTGATGCATCCAAATGATTTCCTTTAAGCTTGGAACGCATCCACTCCAAGGTGCCATCACTCTCACGTCATGTGAGAGCCCACACCTATATCAAATGAAGGAGGGGTGGTCTTTGGTACCCATACTCTTTTGGGTCCATGGGGTTAGTACCTTCTCTAACCCAAACAAACTTCTATGCTAAATTTGAAACATGTAATCTATCATAACAAAATTTAGCAAGGTGGCCCTTACGTCCACAATGTGTACAAGTGTACACATGAGCATACATGTGATGGGTGTGTCCGTGAGGAGCATGTGTATGCCGTGGAGGGTGTGCATGCATAAAGGATGGAACTTGTTTCTTTCGAATCAAGGTTTTCAAACGTGAGTGGTTCATGGCACATTGGCTCATAGTGGAGCCCAAACAATCAACCTTCTTCTTAAGCAAACAAATATCATCATTAATCTTAGAAGAAGAAGTATGGCATGCAATAGGTGAAGTGTGTGATACTACCCTAGCATGGCAAACATGTTCATCAATCTTATTTTTCAAAGAAACATTTTTATTTAAACAAATTTCTAATTCTTTTGAAATAAAATCAATTTCTCTTTTTAAAGAATTATTTTCTTTTAAAACAAAATCTACTTTTGAAGACAAATTTTCATTTTTCTTCAAAAGAGTTTCACAAAAATTTTAGATTTTAAAAACTCATTTTCTTTAAGTGCAAGATCAAGTTGAAATTTTAATGAATCCCACTCATTAAAAATCTCCTCTTTCTCTTGCAAAACATTGTTAAGTCTAGAAATCAAATTTTTATTATCATTGTTAAGGCCTAGACTTTTCTTTTTCAAAATATTATATTTTTCTATCAATTTTTCACAAACTATATAAAGTTCTTCATTTAAAGCATGGGCATCAATATAATCATTTGAAGAACTAGCATCATCATCATCATCTAAGTGGGTTTCCGAGTGTACCTCAAGGGAGTCATTCCCTTGGACCATATAGCATTGTTGCGGCTCGGATTCTCCACTAGATTCCTCTTCTTGTTGGATAGGCGTTTGAAGCTTGGAGAAGGTGGTTGTTGTCAACTTGTTCCACACAGCAAAAGCGGAATCAAGGTTAGAAACATGCATAAGATATTCTTTTGAAAGCGTGCTTCTAATGGCCTCTAGGGCTTGTGCATTGGCCCCTATATGATTGCGGTCACCAAGATAACATCTCTTGGTAGCGGCAAGGAAAACATGCAATCCTAGGGCCTTCAAATAGCTACTCATCATAACCTTCCAAATCTCAAGTCTAGAAATGTCAAACATAGGAGGGCTATCCATGAGGGCAAACAAAATGTGTGCAAACAAACAAATGCAAACAAGATTAGCCTAAAATGAGGATCTTTAACTCTAGGTTGTTAGACCCAAAATCAGAGCACTTGGCTCTGATACCAATTGAAAAGCACACCTAGAGGGGGTGAATAGGTGTACTTGCTAATCTAAAAACTAAGTGCGCTAAATGCGGAAGCTAATGCAAATTTTGCAACACACTTAATACAACACACAAGTGTAGCAGAATTCCCCGTGAAGGGCTCTGGACTAACTCCTCTTGATTCCCCTTGAATGGGTTGAGGTGCTATATGAAGCTCTTGTGGTTAAGTATAAGTGAGGCACACACAAACAACCAAGCATATACAAGATATAGAAATATGAAATATGCAAGGCAACACAAGCAATATATGATATGAATGAAGTATGATGCTTTGCACAAATAAAAGAGAGAGAGTTGAGAGACAATGGATCAAACGCAAAGGCAAAGATATGTTTCGAGGTTCGAGCACCCAGCTCTACATCCCCGCCTACACCACCGTGTAGGATTTCCAATCCACTATCTCCCACCGAGGGAACCTCTACCGAAGAGGATTTGTTACAACAATGGAGTACCGAACTCCTCTCTCAAACACCACCTCACAACTGAGGGGTAAGCCCGTAGCCAATACAACAACAACACCTCTACCGAAGAGGGTTACAAACCAAAACTCCACCTCTCACAAGAGGGAGCAAACCACAAGCCTCAACCTCTACCAAAGAGGGAGCAAACCAATCACCCGATCAACCTCTACCAAAGAGGGATACAACAAAAGTAAGGGTGTACAACTAGTGGTTTCTTTCAACCACAAACCAAACTCTCTTTCTTTTCTCTTTTTCCACAAAATAAAAGATCCTAATAGATTAGGATAGATGATAGCTCAAGTGTGGAATCAAGGTGTTTTTGGAAACAAGCAACAAAGAGAAACTACTTGGGAAATCTCCTGTAAATGATAGAAAATGAAAACCAATACAATATCCCAAAAACCTAGTTCTCTTTGATTTTCCAAAAACCCAAAACAATAAAGATGAAATCTTTTTAGCACAAAAAAACTATTTTGAAAACTTGTTTAAACACTAGAGAAACACTGAAATTTTTCTTCTTAAAAATCTTGTCAAAACAGCCCAAGAGTTGGGGTATTTATAGCCCCAAAACAAAACTAGCCGTTAGGCTGATGTGGCAGCCTGACAGGCTTGGCGGTCGGCCGCCCGGTCGACCGCCAACGGTCAAAAATGTGACCGTTGGGCAAACCCGGTCGACCGCTCGGTCGACCAAATAAACAGAGAGCACTGCTCTCAGTTACGGTCTACCGTCCGGGTCGACCGCCCTTGTGTCTGCCAGACGTGCACGGCTCTGTGCACGTCGGTCGACCTCACGGGTCGACCGGCCCTTGGTGCGGTCGACCCATGCGGTCGACCGACCTGGCCTGTCAGTCACAGTTCAGGGCAGAAAAACATAAGTTAAAATATTTTTGAAAAATCTTTTAACACTTCTAAAAATCACCAAAAATAGTTTTATTATTTTACTTTGATAAACACACTTGTGATAAAATTTCAAGACATATATCAACATATTCAATCATTTTTGTGTCTTGCAAGTTTTTACCAAAAACCAAAACATGTATTCTTATCAAACTTGATTTTTCACAATAGGAAATCTGAATATTCTTAAAACTCATGAATAGACATATCAAAATAAGTTTGTTTAAGATATGAAGCATGTATGTATATTGAACACATCTAATATACATAAAAACCATTTAAACTTGTTCTGATCTAAACTATTCATGTAAACCAAAAACCAAACATAAAACGTGTGTGTTTGTGCACTTGAGCATATCAACTATACTAAGCTTTACAAATGGATCTAAACACACTAAACTAAACTAGGATACCTAAGTCTTCTTGATGATCTTCCATCTTCAAGACGGCTTGGTCCCAAACATGATCCACCGAGTGCAAAGGTATGATCTTTAAGCTTTTGGCACCGGAATCACCATGAAAAGCTTCTAAACTCCTTGTTGAAGCTAATCACCAACTAATATCTTGGTTAATGATCTGAAACTTAAACAACACAAGATTATTAGTAAACATAACCACATGAGTTAATCATCATCAAAACTAGGGTGGAAGGCCTTTGGGCCAACAAAGTTAACTCCCTCTTGCATACATGTATTACATGGAGAAGAGATGACTAAACCCTAACCCCACATAAGCATAGTATACAATGAATAGATAGTGATGTTAAGCTCCCCCTAGACAAATGTATGATATAGAGAAGAGAGGTCAAGTTCTTCATTATACAATACACTCATCATAAGTTTATATATAAAGGAGACGTTAAGTTAACTCCTCTTACATATAGGCAATAAATATCAAAGCGAATTTGAAAACAAAATGAAATTTTGATTTTCTAAAATACCATTTGTAAAAATAAAACAAGAATTCCAATTGAAAGAATAATAGTTGCAAGATACCAATTATAAACAAACATGGATACCAATTGAAAAAATTAGAAATACTAATTGGAAATTGAAAACAGTTTTAAAACCAACATAGATACCAATTTGCAAAATAATTTTGATAGCAATTGAAGGTTTAAATATGATACCAATTGAATAGAAAGTGAAAGCCCATGATACCAATTCTGAATTCTAAACAATTTTGAAAACTAGATACCAATTGTGATAATTGATATCAATTGAAAATATGAGCTATTAGAATATTTTTCTCAAAAAATAGGAAATAAGATACCAATTAAAATTTAAAACAAGAAATTTCTCCTCTTTTTTGAAACAATCACAAAACTAACGCATAAATTTTGAAAAGTGATGATATCAATTGAAAGTAATACCAATTTATACATTAAACATATATAAACCATGCAAAATGAAGATTGTGCTAAAACATGCATGAAATATGCATGAAAAATGCACAACCAACCAAATCATATATATGTATGTATGTATGTCAATTGAAATTCCATTAATAATAAAGAACATCATATATAGATAAATAAGAATAAGTATAAAAAAATTAATTTTCATGAGAATCATGTGTATAACTTATTGAAATCACCAACCTACATGCAGATGTCAAGAAATAGTCATTTAAGCAAAATAAGATATGATTACCCAACCAACCTCCCACTTAGGGTAAATATTAACAAAAGTAATAATTTGAAAATAGTTGAGCAACTTAAAAGCTAACTCAAAATTCTTCAAAACATAAAATCAATCATATATCTCATGAAACATACTAATTACATAAGAATTGTCACTCAAAACCTATATAGCACAAGCAAGCTCATGAATACAAAATCAAGAGTAAATAAAAGGTGAGTGCACTAGAATCATGTAATAATCATATTCTTGAAAATAAAAACAATAATGTTCCAAACAAAAGCATTTATAAAAGAAAAATATATGTATAAATGCAAGAATCATCAAAATTAGGGCATATAAGTACAATCAAACATGCATTGAGTACACAAATAAAGCATGTATAGTATTAGAATCAAGTGTATCTCAAGAACTATACAAGTATATCACAAGTTTTAACAAATAGTTGCATTTAAAACAAGTAAATCAAAAGATGTAAACTATGATATGCTAAAAAAATCATCTAATTAAAGCATATATAAACAAAAATGAAGGATAGAAATAGCTACAAAACTGATAGAATTAATCTCCATTTCTTCAAAATGAGGTAGTCCTCCCACCTGAACTTCTTGATAGTGATGCATCCATTTAGTTGTCCATCAAGCCCAATTTGTATTCACCATCAAGACACCAAGCCTCTCATGTCTTGTGAGAGCCCATACCTATATCAAAAACAAGTGATATAATTTTTGATACCCAAACTTTCTTAGGTCCTTGAGAATTAGTACCATTGCGAAGCCAATTATTTTTACATGTGAAATTTGAAGAATTTAATTTATCATAAAATAATTTTACAAGGTGACCTTTGCGGTCCCAATGTGTACAAGTGTACACTCTAGCATACATGATGGCATGTGTTGTATGTCATGGAGGGTATGTATGAACATGTAGAGTTTATTTCTTTTGAAACATATACTCCAATCTAGCATGGTCAAAAGCACACTGGATCAAAGTAAAGCCTAAACAATTAATATTCTTCTTTAAAAGTAAAAAATATCATTTTCAATAATGGAAGAAAAAATAGAAACTAGTATGTGAAATAAAATCCTTTTCTTTTAAAAATAGGTATGAATATCTTTTCCTTTTCCAACAAAACATTTTTCAAAGAATCCTTTTCTTTTGAAATTAAAATAATTTGGTTTTTCAAAAAATTATTTTCTTTCAAAATAAAATCAAGTTTTGAAAATAAAGCATCATTTTGTTTTAAAGTAACATTTTTTAAGAAATCAATTTTTTTTTGTTCAAAATTTCATTTTCATTTAAAACAAAATCAAGTTGAGATTTCAAAGAATCCTTTTCATTTGAAATCATTTCTTTATCTTCAAAACAAAATCGAGCTTTGAAGGCAAAGATTCATTTTCTTTCTTTAATTTTAAACTCTTATTTTTCAATAATTTATATTTTCTCAATAAATTTTTACAAAACATGAAAAGTTCTTCATTTAACATGTGTGCATCCTCACTAGACATATCATCATTAGGTGTACTTGCACAATCATCAATGCTGGATTCTTAATTTACCTCAAGGGAGCCAGTCCCTTGGACCATGAAAAAAGTTTAGTTAGAATCGTCTTCACTAGATTCTCTCTCCAAATTGTTTGAACCTTTTCCATTAAGAGAGATCAATGTGCTCCATATAGGATTTAAAATATTATGTCAACACAACACTAGAATAAAGATATTAGAGTTAAATAAAATAACTTGTAAGAAAGGAAATAAATCTCAGAAATTATGCAAACGAAAACACAAGAGATTTTATCCTGGTTCGGTCCTCGTGACCTGCATCCAGTCCCCAAGTAACCCGCTTGAGATTTTTTTTATCCTTAATTTTGTATACCCGAAACTAACACCTTGTACACCACTTGACAAATAACCTTTGTCAAATCCATACAACTCTTCTTACACCAAGAAGACAACAATACCTTGTACAACTTCTCTTCTATACCAAAAGACGCTCTTGTGCAATACTTCTCTTTGAGTGATTACAATCAATCCTATAAGCCTTGAGACTTGTATGTGATTGTGAATAAGGACTCTTATAGGTGGACTCTCAGAATTCTTCACTAGAGGATTGAAATTTGTGTGAAGAATAGAAAGTAAAACTAGTTTTCTGAAAACAGAATTTTGACCAGAATTTTTGGGACAGAAAACTAAGATTTTAATTGGTGTATTTAGCCTAGGATAGCTGAAATCTATGGTCAGTTAGGGCAGTTATCAGGATAAATTTGAATATTAAAACGTTAGATAAACACCAAAAAATCAATAACTGTTTAACAGTCAGAAACTGTTATTAGTCGACTAAGGGATAGAGGTTAGTCGACTAGGGTGGACATTTTTGACTGGGTTAGTCGATTAGCAAAAAGGATAAGTCGACTATAAATATATGATACAGATATGAAAGTATCTGGAAACTACTATTAGTCGACCAGCAGAAATGATTAGTCGACTACAACATGGATTAGTCGGCTAGTAATGTTGATAAGTTGACTAATGCTGCTAACTGTCAAGAAACAGAAAGTTGATATATTTTTAGGACAGAACTTAGTCGACTACAAAAAGGGTCAAGTCGGCTTGAGGATATTTAAGTCGATTATACTTTGTTACAAGTTGACTAAAAAGACTAAAGTATGTGTGTTTCAAGGCTTTTAACATTCTATATCAAATACACAAAATCCAAATATCCTTGATTAGTCTACAGCATTTATAACTCATCATAAGCTTTTGAGATAGAGCTCCAATGCAACTGCATCACAAATGTTATTATCAAAATCTAAATTTCAACATTCTCCCTTTTTCTGATGATGACCATGTGTGTATGCATAAGCTCCCCTATAGAGAAACTCTCCCTGCAGAAAACAGGTTTAAAATATATATATATATTATAAGTGTTCTCCCCCTGCATCATAGCATACATATGATATATTTTCAAATGTTAGAAATTCAAATGTTAGAAATAACTTATATCATCAGGTATTCTATTTTCTTTGTATGGTACCTATAAGATAAAATATTGTTAATGGCACCAATCATAACATGATCAAAATATTAACATTTAGGAATCCAAACCCAATTTGAATTTGGTTTCAATCTGTTAGTATAAACATAATTGCATGAATTACATATATGATGTATATATGATGCAGTTAAGTATTTTTATCCATATTATTTAGATTTTTAGGAATCCAAATATATTTAAACTTTGATTTCATGGTCTTAACAAAATTCTCATTATTCTTTTTGTAGACATATGTAGTTCTTTCAACATTATTTTTTGAACAACCAAGACCAATATGCTTATCTTTGAAAATTCAAGTCCAAAATGATTATATAAAACCTTTTGATATGACAATATATCATTTAAATTTTCTTTTTTATTAAACTTTGTCACTTTATTCAAAAGTTCTTCATATTTATCTTTGAAACTTGTCATGTCTTTATCTAAAACAAAAATTCTTTCATTTCAAGATACAGTTTCTCTTTTAAGCAAGATATTTTCTTTTAAGAAATTCTCATTATCTTTTTTCAATGAAGATGTAATTTTTTCAAAGTCATCCTTTTGAGAATTTACAAAAGAAATTTGAGAAAAATAAACAGAATTTTCTTTTGCTAAAACTTTATTTTTCTTCTTTTCATTCTTATGATCATTATATAGTTCATGAAATGCATCTAATAGTTCAGTATATTGTAACTCATCTTCTTCTTGAGTTAGAAAGTAAACTTTTGCATGTGCAGTGGCTTTTTCTTCATCTGAGGAAGACAAATCACTATTTTTCCATGATGCTTGATAATCTTTCTTTTTTTGAACTTTTTGCTCTTGAATTTTTCTTTATTTTTGAGCAATGGGCAATCCTTCTTCATATGGCCTATTTTATTATAATTAAAACATTTAAACTTACCTTACTTCAAGAACTTTTGAATTTTCTTGAGAGCATTGTCATTTCCTCTTCATCATCATCTGAATTTTCTATGTCTGAGGATGTATGGAAGGCAAGTACTTTATTCTTGGATAGAGGTTGTTGTTCATCCTTTTTCCGCTCTTCAAGTTGCACTTCATATGCCATTAAATTACCAATAAGATTTTTCTAATGACATAGTTAAGAGATCATTTGCTTCTTCTATTGCAATGATCTTCTTCTCCCAATCTGATGTGAGTGCATGAAGAATCTTTCTAACCTTTTCAACTTGAGTGTACTCTTTTCCAAGAGATGCTAAAGAATTTGTAGTGTCGGTGAACCTTGTAATCATTTCTGAAATTATTTCATTCTCCTTGATTTTGAAGAGTTAAAACCTGTGAATAAGAACGAAAATTTTAGATTCTTTAACCTTATTTGTACCTTCATGGGTTACCTGTAGAATCTGCCATATTTGATTTGCAGATCTGGCCGTTGACTCGCGATTGAATTCTAATTTGTTCAAGGCACAGAAAAGCGCGTTCATTGCTTTGGCATCAAGGCTTGCAGACTTCTCTTGTTCTTCATTCCATGCACTGTAATTTGTGGTCAGCTTGGTGTACGATGCTTCTACTATGTTGCAGAGATCATAGTTGAGTGATTGCAAGTAGATCTTTATTCTACACTTCCAATAATTGTAATTTGATCCATCAAATAGTGGTAGACGTTGTGTAGAATGTCCTTTTCTGAATTGTGATGAAGAAAACTCTGTTACTATCCTTGTAGGATGTTGACCGGGTATGCAGGGCTCTAATACCAATTGTAGGATCTAAAATATTATATCAATATAACACTAAAACAAAGATATTAGCGTTAAATAAAATAATTTGAAAGAAAGGAAATAAATCTCAGAAATTATGCAAACATAAACACAAGAGATTTTATCCTGCTTCGGTCTTTGTAACCTACATCCAGTCCCCAAGCAAGCCGCTTGAGATTTTCCTTATCCTTGATTTTGTACACCCAAAACCAACACCACCACTGGACAAATAACTTTTGTCAAATTCGTACAACTCTTCTTACATCAAGAAGACAACAACACCTTGTACAACTTCTCTTCTCCATCAAGAAGACGCTCTTGTACAATACTTCTCTTTAAGTGATTACAATCAATCCTATAAGCCTTGAGACTTGTATGTGATGATGAATAAGGACTCTTAGGTGGACTCTCAGAATTCTTCACTAGAGGATTGGAATTTGTGTAAAGAACAGAAAGTAAAACTAGTTTTCTGAAAACAGAATTTTGACCAGAGTTTTTTGGACAGAAAACTAAGATTTTAATTGGTGTATTTAGCCTAAGATAACATCCTTATTTATAGCTGAAATCTGTGATCAGTTAAGGCAATTATCAGGATAAATTTGAATATTAAAACGTTGGATAAATATCAGAAAATCAATAACTGTTTAACAGTCAAAAACTGTTATAAGTCGACTAGGGGATAAAGGTTAGTCGACTAGGGTGGGCATTTTTGATTGGGTTAGTTGACTAGCAAAAGGGATAAGTCGACTATAAATATATGATACTGATATGAAAGTCTCTGGAAGCTACTATTAATCGACCAGCAGAAATGATTAGTCGACTACAACATGGATTAGTCGACCAGTAATGTTGATAAGTCGACTAATGCTGCTAATTGTTAAGAAACAGAAAGTTGATATCTTTCCAGGACAGAACTTAGTCGACTACATAAAGGGTCAAGTCGACTTGAGGATATATAAGTCGACTATACTTGGTTACAAGTCGACTAAAAAGACTAAAGTGTGTGTTTCAAGGCTTTTAATATTCTATATCAAATATACAAAATAGTTAAATATCCTTGAGTAGTCTACAGCATTTATTACTCATCATAAGCTTTTGAGATAGAGCTCTAATGCAACTGCATCACAAATGTTATCATCAAAATCTAAGTTTCAACACTCTACACTACAAAAACAGAACCACAGAGTACTATTAAGATTGCTTTAGTGCAATCATGGCTTGTGCATTAACCTCTAAATATTTGCCATTTTCAAAATATGAATTCTTAGTAGTGACAAGATAAACATGTAATCCTAAGGCTTCAAGATATGAATTCATTTTAAATTTTCACATGTTAATATTAGAAACGTCAATCATAGATAGAGTAAGAAAATCCATGAGTGTGTGAAGCAAATATGAATGTATGAAGCAAATATGTGATTAGCAAAATAGGATCACTCCTAGGTGGTTAAACCGGATATCAGAGTACTAGCTCTGATACAAAATGAAAGCACACGTAGAGGCGATGGATAGGTATATTGCTAATCTAATGACAAATAATGCAGAATTAAAACTTTTACACTAATAAAATTAGATACAATTGATATCCAAATAGAGAAACCGAATTTTCCAGTGAAGGGTTCTAGAATTTCTCCTTAACATTCTTCTAAATTAAGAGTTGAGGTGCTTCAATAACTCTCTTGAAATGATACAAGTGTAAGCATAATATCAAGCATGTATAGGTGAATAATAATAGTAATGTAAGATATAAAGAGAGTAGAGTTTAGAAAGATAGTCAAACGCAAACACAAGGATATGTTTTGAGGTTTGAGCACCAAGCTCTATGTCCCTGCCTTTACCGCGTGAAGGATTTCTACTATCTCCACTAAGAAACTCCACAAAAGATACAAATCTAATCCTCTACACAAGAGGAGGCATAAAGCCTATGCACAAAGCACTCACTTCTACACAAGAGGGAAGGCACAAAGACAAAGCATAAAACAAAAGAGTGGTTACAACACTTGGTGATCACAAAGATCACAAATAACACCTCTCACAATACAAGATTTTAAAGGATAAATTTTGCAATAAATAGCTCAACCTACTAAGAAAACAAAGATTTTAGAAATGAAAACACAAAAGAAACTTCTTGAATGATATAAAAATTTAAAACTTGAAAATTGAATTTCCCAAAACTTGTTTTTTTTTTATTTTCTAAAACTTTGAAACTAAATAGAGATTTGGATTTTTAGCTCAAAAACTTTTTAAAAACTTGTTAAAAAATTCTGTTGTATGTGAGAAAATTAGCTCTTCAAAAATCTTAGGGAAAACCCAAAAGAAATCACTATATATATGCCAAATCCAAAACTAGCCGTTGGGCTTAAACCCAGGCCAGATAGGCCTTGCGGTCGACCGGCCGGTCATCGCCCAACAGCTATATTTTTAGCTGTTGGGTTTTTCCGGTCAATCGTCCGGTCGATCAAGAGAAACTCGAGAGCTCTGCAGTTTCAGTCGGTCTACTGTGATCGGCCGTCTGGTCGACCGAACTCTAGTTCCTTAGGCTTGTATGTGTCTGTGCACGTCGACTGTTTGATCGACTGGCAGAGCAAATGAGCTCTGCCATCGGTCAACCGTGCGGTTGACCGGCTTCAGCCTAAAAACAATATGATGAGTATTTTTTAAACATCTTTTTAACCCAAATAAATTCCAATAAATTTCAATAAATTCTAAAAAAATAAGTCCATGTAAATACAATAGAGCACAAATATGTGTGATCAAAAATCACAATATATTACAAACATGTGAACTATTTTTGAGGTATAGAAATTCATCCTTAAAATAAAATAAGTATTTTCTAAAAACTAACTTTTAAATGAAATCCGATTTTCAAAGCAAATACAAAAACAAGTTATTGGAACTCAATTTAAGCTCATTGTTTATAGATAGAATTCAATACACATATAAAATAATATAGACTTATTTTTGATGAATTAAAATAAATTTCTTGAGATAAAAATATATTTTTCAAATACTAAACTTTTAACTGAAAACTAATTTTTCAGAACTTCCACAAATACAAAAACAAGTTGTTCAAACATATTAGTACCTCAATAGTGTATGGATACACAAATAAAATGATATGAGCTAATTTTTGATGAGAATCAGAATACGAAACGTAAACCAGTTAAACGAAACTAAACTTTTGTGTGTGTGTGTGTGTGTGTAAGTTTGAGCAATCAAAACTAATCTATTCTTTACAAGAGATCTAAACTCACAAACTCTAAACTTAAGTCTTCTTGTAGATCTTCTTGTCCAAGTAGACTTGATCCAAATTTGATTCTCCGAGCTAAACTCTTATTTGAGTACTTGATATGTTTTAAAGCTTGAGCTCTTGAATCACTATGTATAAGCTTCAAGCTTGACTTTGAGCCTTTTAGTGAAGCTAAACATCAACTATGATCCTGATCAATATCTGAAACTTAAACACAATAAGCTCATTAGCACTGTAACTATATGAGTTAGTCATTATCAAAACTAGAGTGATGGGCCTTTGGGCCAACATAATCATCCTTTCGCCTCTGTCATTCGGCGAGTGATGATTCAGTCTCGCGATGACCTCGATCGAGCCGAATTTATTAAAGAAGGATCGTGACGCATCTCAGCAAGACCTTTCCACTATTTTCACATTCATATCTGAATTTGTGATCAGCTGCAAACCTGAGTCTTGGTTATGACAAACAAAAATGAAGCTTCGCGAGAAATCTTGACTTAATCAATAAATTCCCCGCAAAGATTACGTTCTATATTTCGACTTGATGACCGTGAGAACAAGAATACTGAATAGGTGATACTTCATCAACTTACTCGACAAATTCCCTACAAAGTCTACTCTTAACTCTTTCATCCCCAGCGAGATTATAAAGGTCACCAGTGGAATGTAGAAAAATCCACTTCAAATAGCACAGTCTGAAACCTTTGGTTTGAATAAGGTTAAAGGAAAATATTGGCTTTTAAGCCCAACATAAAATTCTCGACAACTCATTATGCTAAGGGGAATAGCATAACTAGCCCAACTCAAATGGTAGTTAGTAAAGGCAAACCAAACCGTTGATAGCTGAGGATTTGATAAAAATCCTAAGGGACCTGATCTCGTTTGATTCCTCCAGAATTCTCTACCGATTCACTCTCATGAAATGATTGATCTACAAAGCGAATGAGTCATGTTAAAACTTTCACCTCTGACTTTTTGTATGTAATGGTAGCATGACTTCAATCGCATCCTCCTCTCTTCGATCGGTCGAAGCTCGACTTCACAACCCATTCATTCACATATTTAGATAAACTGGCTAAATGAGTTTATCTGATGACTTATCAAGTCAAACATTGAAGAAGGCTCAAGACACATCTTTGTAAAAAAAATTTAGTGTTTTCACATTCATTCAAGATGTGGCCACCGGTCGATCAATCAGAAGTGAGAGAAAGTCCCCTAGGGCTTTCTATCAAATTCCCACGGAGCGTACAAATAATTATTCCCTCTAGAGAGAATTCATTATTGCTACAGAATACCTCTACAATGGGATCACTTCAATTCCTAAACAAATTTTCGGAGCACTGCCTTCTATTTTTAGGCAATATTCTTGCATTTGCAGAGAATGGTCAATTTCATCAAAGTCCCCTGCCAATTCCCGTCCATGAAATGGTAGGATTACATCTGTAATCATTTTCCTAACGAAATAAACTACGTATTAAGTTTGCCATGTTAACATTAAACCTCTGACAGCAAAATTTTCATTATATCCCCAGCGGATCAGACCTTCACTTGTCGGTCTTCTCCATAAAATGGCATGTCCACTCAAATTACGCAGATCAATGCTCACCAAATTAACATTATACCTCTGATAGCTCTCTTTCAGAGCTCGCAGAGAATGAGAATTTCTCTATCCCCGGTGGAGTTCTCCAACAAACGACTTCCTAAAAACCCCCCCCAGAAGTTGCAAGTTGTCACGTTAATGATTATCTCTGACAGCTCCTTATAGATTCCCCACGGAGTCTCAGAAAACGCTGAATTCTCTCTTCAAAATTCTCACAAGATATCCATTCCTCAAAGAGGTATCAAGTTGTCACGTTAATGATTACCTCTGATAACTTTTAAGAGTGTTGCCTCCCATCTTCCCAATTTGATTGTCACGTTAATGCTTACCTCTGACGACTCTTTAAAATATTTCTCTGTGGAATCTGTAGGAATACAAATTTTCTTCTAAAATCCTCATGGGATTTCTTTTAACTCCCCAGCGAGTTTTTAATAGATTCCCCTCGGAGTCTTTTAATACCCTTTTTTGTCCCCAATGTACTCTTTGGTTGTCACGTTAACATTTTACCTCTGACAATTTCTTTCAAACTCCTACAAGGATACACTAAATTCTCCGTGGAGTATCAAATCACATTCCTCAGTAGAATAACACTTTTTACCGTCATGTCCACTTCGCCACCTATGGCAGGGTCTGACTCTGATGTTTCTTAGTCGATTATGCCCAGTTTATCACCTCTGAACTGATAGGTGCCCAAATCTCTTTGCCCCTATGGTTCTCAAACTGTCATGTCTAGTTCACCACCTCTGAACAGACGAGTCCATAACATTGTTCTCCTTCCCCCGTCAGGGCCAGGAGTTCTTGTTGTCAGGTTAGTCAATTACCTTTGAACAACAAATTGTGAGCATGGTGTCTCTTCGGTCATGTCCAGTCCATCACCTCTGAACTGACGGGTGCCTAGATCCAATTCACTCTTGCAGTCCCTAGTAGACTAGTTATAATGTTAACATTATGACATCTGTAGCGGATTCAGAATTTCGTGTGTCTTAGTCTATCATGTCCAATTTATCACCTCTGAATATACGGGTCCCTAAAACTGGGTTCACCTTTCTTTTGTCGTTATGTCCAGTCTTCACCTCTGAACGGCAAATTCTAAGTTAGGAGATTTCTCAATCAGTTATGTCCAGTCAAATACCTCTGAACCGACAGATGGCCAAGTCTCATCCTTTAGTTCAGTAGGGGCTTTTTTTACCATCATGTTCAGTCTAACACCTCTGAACAGTAGGGCTCTGAATTTGGTAAGTCCCAATCGGTTATGTCCAGTTCGTGATCTCTGAACCGATCGACGTCTAAATTTCATCTTCTAGTCCTTTATGGACTTCTTTTGTCAGTCAGTCACGTCTGAACAGCAAAGGCTCTGAGTTTGATAGTTTCTCAATCGGTTGTATCCAAAATCAATCACCACTGAACCGACAGATAACTAAATCCCATCCTCCCATCCAGTACAGACTTTCTTTTGTCGTTATGTCCAGTTCGTCACCTCTGAATGATAAAATTCCGAGTCTGATAATCTCTAATCAGTTATATCCAGTCAATCACCTCTGAACTGATGGATTTCAAATCTCATCCCCAGGTCCAGTGGGGATTATCTTATTGTTGTTATGTCTAGTTCGTCACCTCTGAACAGCAAACTCCTTTTCTAGTGATTCCTAACCTGTCATGTCCAGTCAATCACCTCTAAACAGATGAATTTCTAGACCTACACTCTTTTATCTCTAGTGGATTCTCTTTCATAGACTAACTTTATCATGTTCATAACCTCTGGATAATATTAGTCTTGGTTTTAATTCCTTCAAAAAAAATTTCTTGGTGAAATTACACTCCTTCAGTTCTTTCCAAAGAACTTGCATGTTAAGTTTTTTGAAACGACGATCGGAGTTCGAAAACTTAAGCAGCGAAGTTATTTAGCTTCGCTCAGACGTCATCTTGAGCTTCGCGTGAAGCTTTATTTTAGCTCTGTTGTGAGCTCATCATTAGCTTCGCGTGAAGTTTTATTTTAGCTCTACTGCGAGCTCAGTTTTTAGCTTTGCCTGAAGCTTCCATTTAACTCCGCTGAGAGGTCATCCATTAGCTTCGTGCGAAGCTCACTCCTCATGGAGTTCATAGGTTGAACCAATCTAGTTATCTAGTTCAATGCACATTTACACCCACCCAGCCTAATGGACTCCTATGGCCTAAGCAATGTTAAAATTTAGGTCACAGGCTTCAGGTTCAAAGTATTCTGAAATTTGTACCACTATATTACGGATTCACAAAAACTTTTAAGGGGGTTTGTTGACACTATGAAAAAATAAACTCTAAGGCAGCTTTGTAGCCGATCCAAGTGATATCAAACTTGTCAACACTTTCAAAAGACAAGTCACAGACATGCTGAGGACTTGCTCATCCCTAATGGACAAATTAATGACTTCTCCACTGATCCAGTGAAGACGACAGTGAACCAAGCATTGGCCTTCTGAAAAAGCCAAGAGGCTAATATTTAGCTTCGCTGCAAGCTCAACGCTAACTTCGCAGCAAACTCAGTAGCTCTATAGTGAAGCTCATTTCTTAGCTTCGCCTGAAACTTTTCATAGCTCTGTTGAGAGCATTTTTTTTAGCTTCGCAACAAGCTCAGTGGTAGTTTCGCAGCAAGTTATCATTAACTTCGCCGTGGGCTTATCTTTTAGCTTCACATGAAGCTACAAATTGAAGCTCATTTCTAGCTCTTTGTGAGCTAGCTCTGTTGTGAGCTCTTATGGTCATTTTTGATCATTTAAATCTCAGCACGAGATTAATGTGATTAATATCACTTTAGGCAGTTAATTGCCATGATCTTTTTATTCCTTAATTGGTTGAAAAAGATCAAGGGAAAAACCTTACTTAGTGGAGCAAATTATGGGATTTGGTGTAACAAACTCAAGCCAGTTGGCTAATTAACTTCGCATACGGGTTGTCAGTTTTGCTTAAGCTACTTTTAGCTTCACAGTGAAGCTATTCTAGCTTCAGATGTGAAGCTAGACTAGATCATTGTGTTGATTTTTAGGGGAACAGTTACACCCCACAGACCCTATAAATAGCCCCTTGCAAGGAGGGGCTCGGGGGGGATTTTGGCTGATCTTCTTTGAGAGATTTCATAAGAGATCACTCTTTAGCTTCCGAGCTTTCTTCAAAGAATTTGCTTCTCTTTCAGGGTGCTAATCCCAACACGATCTTCCATTCTCAAAAGATTTTTGAAACCATACGAGAAGAAATCCTTAGACAGAAGACTTGAAGACTCGATAACTCGCATCGTCAATGAAAAAAGTGGTTACGCGCCAACCAGACTTCCACTGGCACACTTCCCCAGAAACTTTAGAAGAGAGTTCTTATAATTTTCTTTTATTACTTGTAAATCTCTTCAACTTTTTTAAAGTTTTCCCCCTTTCAACAACGATGAAACATAATTATATTTAAGAAATTTAATTCCATTTGCAAGTTAAAATCCTGAATCGATCAGCTATACCAGTCGACACTGATTTTGAAGATTTTACAAAATAATTCAGAAAAATTTCAGAAAATCATGAAAATTTTGTAATATTAAAATACAGTATTTGAAACTGAAATTGATCAAATCTGACTACCTGAAAAGTCAAATCATGCAGTAACTAGGATCAGGTCCCAGGTTTGGACTCGGGCTGACTCTGATTCTAAAAAACCAGATCTGATACCAAATAATAATATAAATAATCACAAAATAAAAATAAATACAGAAAAAATAGGAAAATATGATCGAAAAATCGGGACACATATCTGAGTACATATTCAGGGGACGGGGCATTACAGGAGTTGGGGGCATGTCAATGGCGATGGGATCCTACTAGAGGCTGGGGTTGCTACCGCGGCAAGTCGCCAGGGATTGCGCATAGACTTCCCTTATTGCTCTCTCTAACTCTTCTGAGATTCTTGATTATATTGGACCAGAGAAGAAAAAAGGAGGAGAGAGAAAAGGGTAGGATGGGAATTTCGGGGTGTCAATGTCCTGGTCAGGGAGTTGCCGGCACTGAAGTATACTAGGGGTTTATTAAAAAAAAGTTTTAATGTCGGTTCTAAAAAGAGCCGACGTTAAATATTTGTTTGACGTAGGTTTTAAACTGACTTCAAAGTCTTCCACTTACACCGATATCCTCAATAATGTCGATACGTTATTTAGTTTTAACATCAATTTTAAATTGACGTTATATGCATTTTCTGGAGTAGTAATATCCATGACTTTGCCACTACGGGCCTGTTTGGTTACCGTAAGTCGTCAACCGTAAGTCGCAAATACTTTTACAGTTGTGAGTTACAAATATGTAAGTTTTACGGTGTTTGGCTGGTAAAGTAAAATTTCAAGTGAAAAAGTGTACTGTGCTTTACAGTGTTTGGTTGTTGTAATGTGTAAGTCGTAAGTGAAAAAGTTGACCACAAAACTAATTGTTTGGTGACTCTAAAAAATAAAAAATAATTAAAAATAAAATTAAAGTAAGAATAATAAATATAATTAAAATATTTAAATTTTAAATAATTAAAATAATATTTAATATTTAATATTTAAACATTGTTAAACATTAAATATTAAATAAATAAGTATTAAATAAATTAAAATAAATAATTAAATTTATTTTAAAATAAATAATTATAAATTTAATTTTATTAAAAATATATTATATTAAATAATAAAAATTACAAAATAGTAAATATTAAAATATTAAAATTTTAATATATTAAATAATTAAAATATATCTAATAATCAAAACTTTTTAAATTTATATTAAATATTACTAATATATAAATAAAGTAAGAATTATAATTAAGTAGAATACATTATATTAATTAGGTAATAGAAAAGATTTTAATCTAGTAATAAAAAAGATTCTAATATTAAAAATTATTGAATTATTAATAAAAACTTTAATCTAGTAATTATATGTAATCTAATAATTAAAAAGAATACTCATAATCTAAAAAGATCAATCTAATAATAAAAAATACTAATCTAATTGTAATTAACTATCAGCAATACAAATCTAACCACAAAATTAACTGTTTGTACTACAAGTGAGCTGTAAGTGGGATTTGTATGACCACATTAGTTGTTTGTATTGCAAGTTGATTGTAATTGAGATGCAAGTGCATTTTATGACTTATGGTCCAAACAAACGTTGTATAAGTCGCATGTGGCACTTGCGACTTAGGGCTTGTTTGTTTCATCGTAAAAGGCCATAAGTTTGAAGTGAATTATGTTCTTCTTGTAAATCACCTAGGGGGGGTGAATAGGTGATATGCTAATCTAGTGAACTAAATGCGCTAAATGCGGAAGCTTAAACAAATATTGCAATCACACTTAATACAACCAACAAGTGTAGCCGAATTCCCCGTGAAGGGATCTGGACTAACTCCTCTTGATTCCCCTAGATATGGGTTGAGGTGCTATATGAAGCTCTTGTGGTTAAGTATAAGTGAGGCACACACAAACAACCAAGCATATAAGATGAATAGGCAATATGAATATATGCAAGGCACAACACAAGCAAATATGATATGATGCTATGAATGATGCTTTGCACAAAATAAAGAGAGAGAGTTAGGAGACAATGGATCAAACGCTAACAACAAGATATGTTTCGAGGTTCGAGCCCCTAGCTCTACATCCCCGCCTTCACCACCGTGAAGGATTTCCAATCCACTATCTCCCACCGAGGGAACCTCCACCGAGGAGGATTTGTTACAACAAAGGGAGTACCGAACTCCTCTCTCAAACACCGCCTCACAACCGAGAGGTAGGCCCGTAGCCAAACAACCACAACACCTCTACCGAAGAGGGTTTACAAACCAAACTCCACCTCTCACTAGAGGGAACAAACCACAATCTCAACCTCTACCAAGGAGGGAGCAAACCAATCACCCGATCAACCTCTACCAAAGAGGGATACAACAAAGTAAGGGTGTTTACAACAAGTGGTTTCTTTCAACCACAAACAATCTCTCTTTCTTTTCTCTTTTCCACAAAACAAGATCCTAATAGAATAGGATAGAAGATATAGCTCAAGTATGGAAAACTAGGTGTTTGGAAAACAAAACTCAAAAAAAAATACTTGGGAAAACTCTTGTAAAAGATAGAAAATGAAAACTAAGACAAATCTCCCAAAATACTCTTTTCTTTGATTTTTCCAAAAACCTAAAACAAAATAAAGACAGATCTTTTTGGCACTAAAACTCTTTTAAAAACTTATTTAAAACACTTGTATATCAGAGAAATTTGGCTCTTAAAATCTTAGTTAAAAACACCAAGCAATGGGGTATTTATATCCCAAAAACAAAACTAGCCGTTAGGCTGATCTGTCAGCCTGACAGGCCTAGCGGTCGGCCGGCCGGCCAACCGCCAACGGTCATATTTCTGACCGTTGGGCAATCCGGTCGACCGTCCGGCCGACCAAAATAAACAGAGAGCACTGCTCTCAGTTACGGTCGACCGCCCGGTCGGCCGTCTCATTGTGTGCCAGACGTGCACGGTTCTGTGCACGTCGGTCGACCGTACGGGTCGACCGGCCTATGGTTCGGTCGACCCCACGGTCGACCGGCCTGGCCTGACAGACAGGTCTGGGTCTGAAACTGGTTTAAAACATATCTTGAAAATTCTTTTAATAACTTCTAAAAATCTCAAAAATGTTTTTATCATATTGTATTGATATATAAACATGTGATAAACATTTCTACTCAAATATCAAGCATATGAAACCATTTTGTTTCTTAACATTTTTACCAAAAACCAAAACATGTATTTTATCAAACTTGGATTTTTCAATACATGAATAGGAAAGTCAAAATAAGTTTGTATAAGTCATGTAAGCATGTATGTATAACTAGAATACATCTATTATACATATAAACCATGTAAACTTATTTTGATCAACTATTCATGAAAACATATATCGGTTAAACTAAAAACCGAAAAACCATAAAACGTGTGTGTTGTGCACTTGAGCATATCAACTATACTAAGCTTTACAAATGGATCTAACACACACTAAACTATGGATACCTAAGTCTTCTTGACGATCTTCCATCTTCAAGTCGACTCGGTCCAAACACCGTGATCCAACGAGCATGGCTATGTATCATCTTGACGCTCGGGCTCGGGAATCACCAAGTGAAGGCTTCCAAACTCCTCTTTTTGAAGCAATCACCAACTAATATCTTGTTACATGATCTGAAACTAAAATCACAAGATTATTAGTAAACATAACTACATGAGTTAATCATCATCAAAACTAGAGAGGAAGGCCTCCGGGCCAACAATCTCCCCCTTTTTGATGATGACAAAAATCATGGAGTTATATCTGCATGGATTAAAGTTAAGCTTCAAAGAAGCTCCCCCTTAACTCATGCATAAACAAATAAACAATAAATATGCAATGAAGGCTCTTAAACATGAATGCATATAAATGCATAAACAATAAAAAGGTTCTAGATCCCAATGAAATGTTCAAAAACAAAACATGCTCTAGATACCAATCAAAATTAAACTAAATTAAACTTAATATATGCAAAACATAAATATGCATATATAAACCTTCTCAAAATCTTTCTCCCCCTTTTTGTCAATCATCAATAAAGGGGTAAAAAGCAAAACAAAACAAAATCTTCTCCCCCTTTTTAATACAAAGAAACACTCATCAATAAGGGGTAAAAGCAAAACCAAATCAATAAATTTTTCTCCCCCTTTTTGTTTGAAACAACGAATCAATAAAGGGTTAATAAAAAATATGTTCTCCCCCTTTTTGTCTAAAACAAAAACAAAACCAAATAGGGGTGACAATCAATTAAGGTATCAATTGAAAATATGTCAAAGTAGCATTTTGATACCAATTGAAAGTAAACAAAGATCAATAAATGGTATATGTGATATACATTCATGAAGAGGAAGATGTGAAGCTTCGCTACATAGATACATTACATGAAAAGGGGATGACAAGCCCTAATTCACATAACGTACACTATACAATGCATAAGAGGAGATGTGAAGCCCCCCTACACACGTGTACCACATAAAAAAGAGATTGTCAAGCTCTTCAATATAAGATACACTCAACATGAATCTATATGTAGAAGAGATGTTAAGCTCTCCTTGCATATAGGCAATATAAATCAAAACTTTTATATTTATTTAAACAAAATTTTGATATACCAATTTTTTAAAACTTTAAATAAACATCTTGATATCAAAAAGAGTATTTTTTTTTTTTAAGTATATGATATCAATTAAACTTTTTATTTCTATCATAAAGCAAGGGAGTGGAAATACAAATACCAATTGTAAACATGAAAATCGAATTTTCTCCCCCTTTATGGAATACCAACAAAACACATGCATAAGCTTGAAATAAGATACCAATTGAAAAGCAATTGAAAACTAATCAATTGAAACAAAATTGAAGCTCAAACTTAGCATAAACACAAACATATATATGTATGAAAAAATAGATACCAATAGAAATTGATATCTTTGAAATGCAAGCATACATATATACAAACATATATGAGTATACAAGAAAGGTCAAAATTGATACCAATTGAAAGAATTCAGTGATACCAATTGAAACAACAATAAGATCAAGTGTATACATCATATAACTACCACCCAACCATGTTCAAGTTTAAATTGATTTTCAATATAAAGCATACATGAGGCATGGTCTCCCATCCAACCACCCTTGGATGGTAGGGGTTTTCAAAAATAGATTTGAAAATAAACTTTATTTGAAAAGCTCTACCAAAATGAAGAATACGAACTAGTTAAATGAAAAATTTGTAAACTAGTACGAAATCCTTCAAGTAAGGAATAAGGCAAAAAATATTCTTCATGAAAACATGAAATTCACAAAATAGTCAACACTCATAATCAATTAAGCATAAATATGTCTCATGAAAACAAACACATGAGTAAACAATAAATGTGAGTGTATAAATACAATGTGAAGATCATAATCATGAAAGATGGACAATAAGCTCAATATTCCTTGAAACATGAAAATCATCAAAAACTTATTTAATCTTCAAGGTATATGTATGTCCTATACAAACTAAAGTATACATACATATCCAAACACAACTAGTCCACAAAGATATATGCATGAAGGCACGTGGCTCAAAAGGATGTATATGTATAAACAATAATTTGGATAAAATGGACATATACATGAAGTTAAACATAAACATATGGAAACATGAAAAACTAAATTTCCATTAAAACAAATTTCATTTCAAGGTATATGTATGATTTTCCAACACAAAAAGTATACATACATATCCCTAAACACAATTGAGTCCATATGTATAGATTTGCATGAAAGGCAAATGACTCAAGAGGTATACATGTATATCTTAAAGTTTGGCAAAATGGACATATACATGAAATGGAAACACATGATCATAAAACAAATCCAAAAGTAGGAATACAAGTTTAAAATGTATGAATCATCAAAACTAGATTATACTAGCACATCTAATGGGTTCAAATAAGCATTCAAGCTCAAACATATATAAATTTATTTGTGGCCCACTATATGCACAAATATATACCTAGTCTTGATAAAAACTAACATTTAAACATATATTCAAAGCATTAAGCATAAAACAAGACAAGAATCATCATGATAAACAAAAACATGATTATTATGCAAATTCACATGTTACTAAACCTATGATAAATATGATAGCTAAACAAAGGTGAGAACACTAAATATGGGTCCATATAAACATGGGTGTCTCAAAGGGCTATACATGTATGTCAAGGATCTAATAAGCATGGCATTGACATAATAATCAATAAACAATGAAACATGCTATAAACAATGAATATGAAAAGCAGGTAAATAAAATGGGAGTAAAAGATTGTCACCAAAACGAAGAAGCAACTCTCCTTGTCTCCAAAACGTGGTGGTAAACTCCACCAAACTTCCCTTGAAAGTGATGCATCCAATTGATTTTCATGAAGCTCGGAACGCATCCACTCCAAGGTACCGCTACTCTCACGTCATGTGAGAGCCCACACCTACATCAAAAACTCTAGGGGTGGTCTTTGGTACCCATATCTTATTGGGTCCAAGGGGGTTAGTACCTTCTCTAACCCAAACAAATTTATTTGCTAAATTAGAAACATGTATACGATCAAAACAAAATTTAGCAAGGTGGCCCTTACGTCCACAATGTGTACAAGTGTACACATGAGCATACATAGTGTGATGGTGTTCGTGAGGAGCATGTGTATGCCGTGGAGGGTGTGCATGCATAGATGGAACTTGTTTCTTTCGAACTAAGATTTTCAAGCGTGTATGATTCATGGCACATTGGCTCATAGTGGAACCCAAACAATCCATTTTCTTCTTAATTAAATTTATATCATTTTCAATCAAAGAAGAAGTGGCACATGAAATAGGTGAAGTATGTGATACTACCCTAGCATGGTAAACATGTGCATCAATTTTATTTTGCAAAACAATATTTTTCTTTAAACAAACATCTAAATCATTTGAAATAGAAATTATTTTGTTTTTCAAAGCAACATTCTCTTTTAAAACAAAATCAACTTCTGAAGTTAAATTTTCATTTTTCTTCAAAAGTTTTTCACAATCATTTTTAGATTTTAAAAACTTATTTTCTTTTAGAACAAGATCTAGTTGAGATCTCAATGAATCTCTTTCATTATAGACCTCAACCTTCTCTTGCAAAACATTGTTAAGTCTAGAATGTAAACTTATATTTTCTTTTTCAAGGCCTACACTTTTCTTTTTCAAAATCTTATATTTTTCAATCAATTTTTCACAAACAATAGATAGATCTTCATTCAAAGCATGAGGATCAACATAATCATCACATGAAGAACTAGCATCAAAACTATCTAGTTGAGATTCTGAATGTACCTCAAGGGAGTCATTCCCTTGGATCATGAAGCATTGAGAATCGGATTCTCCACTAGACTCCTCCGGTTGGATTGGCAATTGAAGTTTGGAGGTGGTGGTTGTCAACATATTCCACACAGCAAATGCGGAATCAAAGTTAGAAGCAAGCATAAGATATTCTTATTTAATGTGCTTCTAATGGCCTCAAGGTCTTGTGCATTGGCCCCTATATGCTTGCGGTCACCAAGATAACATCTCTTGGTAGCGACAAGGAAAACATGCAATCCTAGGGTTTTTAGGTACATGGACATCCTATACTTCCAAACAACAATGTTGGAAGGGTCAAAACTAGGTGGGGTCATGAAGTCCATGGTAAACTAAATGAGTGTGCAAACAAGCAAATGCAAACAATAGATTAGCAAACAAATAGATCTCACTCCTAGGATGTTAAGCCTAAGTATCAGGAGCGTAGGCTCTGATACCAATTGTAAATCACCTAGAGGGGGGTGAATAGGTGATATGCTAATCTAGTGAACTAAATGCGCTAAATGCGGAAGCTTAAACAAATATTGCAATCACACTTAATACAACCAACAAGTGTAGCCGAATTCCCCGTGAAGGGCTGGACTAACTCCTCTTGATTCCCCTAGATATGAGTTGAGGTGCTATATGAAGCTCTTGTGGTTAAGTATAAGTGAGGCACACACAAACAACCAAGCATATAAGATGAATAGGCAATATGAATATATGCAAGGCACAACACAAGCAAATATGATTGATGCTATGAATGATGCTTTGCACAAAATAAAAAGAGAGAGTTAGGAGATAATGGATCAAACGCTAACAACAAGATATGTTTCGAGGTTCGAGCCCCTAGCTCTACATCCCCGTCTTCACCCGTGAAGGATTTTCAATCCACTATCTCCCACCGAGGGAACCTCCACCGAGGAGGATTTGTTACAACAAAGGGAGTACCGAACTCCTCTCTAAAACACCGCCTCACAATCGAGGGGTAGGCCCGTAGCCAAACAACTACAACACCTCTACCGAAGAGGGTTTACAAACCAAACTCCACCTCTCACTAGAGGGAGCAAACCACAATCTCAACCTCTACCAAGGAGGAGCAAACCAATCACCCGATCAACCTCTACCAAAGAGGGATACAACAAAGTAAGGTGTTTACAACAAGTGGTTTCTTTCAACCACAAATAATCTCTCTTTCTTTTCTCTTTTTCACAAAACAAGATCCTAATAGAATAGGATAGAAGATATAGCTCAAGTGTGGAAAACTAGGTGTTTGGAAAACAAAAACTCAAAGAAAAATACTTGGGAAAACTCTTGTAAAAGATAGAAAATGAAAACCAAGACAAATCTCTCAAAATACTATTTCTTTGATTTTTCCAAAAACCTAAAATAAAATAAAGATAGATCTTTTTGGCACTAAAACTCCTTTGAAAACTTGTTTAAAACACTTGTATATCAGAGAAATTTTGGCTCTTAAAATCTTAGTTAAAAACACCAAGTAATGGGGTATTTATAGCCAAAAACAAAACTAGCCGTTAGGCTGATCTGTCAGCCTGACAGGCCTAGCGGTCGGCGGCCGGCCGACCGCCAACGGTCATATTTCTGACGTTGGGCAATCCGGTCGACCGTCCGGCCGACCGAAATAAACAGAGAGCACTTCTCTCAGTTACGGTCGACCACCCGGTCGGCCGTCCATTGTGTGCCAGACGTGCACGGTTCTGTGCACGTCGGTCGACCGTACGGGTCGACCGGCCTATGGTTCGGTCGACCCCACGGTCAACCGGCCTGGCCTGACAAACAGGTCTGGGTCTGAAACTGGTTTAAAACATATCTTAAAAATTCTTTTAATAACTTCTAAAAATCTCAAAAATGTTTTTATCATATTGCATTGATATATAAACATGTGATAAACATTTCTACTCAAATATCAAGCATATGAAACCATTTTTGTTTCTTAACATTTTTACCAAAAACCAAAACATGTATTTTATCAAACTTGGATTTTTCAATACATGAATAGGAAAGTCAAAATAAGTTTGTATAAGTCATGTAAGCATGTATGTATAACTAGAATACATCTATTATACATATAAACCATGTAAACTTGTTTTGATCAACTATTCATGAAAACATATATCGGTTAAACTAAAAACCGAAAAATCATAAAACGTGTGTGTTGTGCACTTGAGCATATCAACTATACTAAGCTTTACAAATGGATCTAACACACACTAAACTATGGATACCTAAGTCTTCTTGACGATCTTCCATCTTCAAGTCGACTCGGTCCAAACACCGTGATCCAACGAGCATGGCTATGTATCATCTTGACGCTCGGGCTCGGGAATCACCAAGTGAAGACTTCCAAACTCCTCTTTTTAAGCAATCACCAACTAATATCTTGTTACATGATCTGAAACTAAAATCACAAGATTATTAGTAAACATAACTACATGAGTTAATCATCATCAAAACTAGAGAGGAAGGCCTCCGGCCAACACTTCTATTACTTACAGTGTTTGTTTCGTCGTAAGTCATAAATTACACTTACATCTCACTTACGACCATTTGCAATACACAGCTGGCACTTGCAACTTAGGGCTTGTTTGTTTCGTCGTAAAGGATCGTAAGTCAGAAGTGACTTACGGTCTTTTATGACTTACGGTGTTTGTTTCGTCGTAAGTCATAAAAATACACTTGCATCCCACTTATGATCCATTTGCAAAACAAATTGTTAATTTTGTGGTTATGTAAATTTCACTTACAGCCCACTTGCCGAACAAACGTTAATTTAGTGGTCATGCAAATCTGTATTGCAGACAATTAATTATAATTAGATTAATCTTTTAAATTATGAGAATTTTTAATTATTAGATTAAATATAATTATTATATTAAAGTTTTTTAGTAAATAAAAATATTTTTGTGTATTTAATATTTAATATAATTATTTTTTAAATATTTTAATATTACTAATATTTAATATTTTTAATTATTTAATATGTTATATTTTTAGCATTTTAAATTTATTTTAGTTATCTAATATTTAATATGTTTTATTTTATTTATTTATTTTTTTATTTTTGGCATTTTCTATTATTTTTATTGGCATATAGAATAATTTTTGTATTTAATTATATTAATTATTATTTATTTAATACATAATTATTTAATACTTAATATATTTAATTTTTAATATTGTAATTATTAATAATTTTAGTTTTTTAGTTAATTATTTATTATATTATATTTTTAATATATTTAATTTAATTTTTTAAATAATATTATTATTATTATTTACTATTTTTAATATTATTGGTATTTTTAATATTTTAAAGTCCCCAAACAGTTAATTTTATGGTTAACTTTTTCACATACGACTTACAATTATGACAACCAAAACCGTAAAACACAGTACACTATCTCACTTACAATTTTACATTACTAATCAAATACCGTAAAATTTATTTGCATCTAACTCATTTACAACTGTAAAGAGTTTTCACATACGAATTATGACTTACGGCCAATTACGACAACCAAACAGGCTATTACGACCTTTTACAGTGAAACCAATATACTCTAGATCAAAACTCTGAAATTCTATGTCATCCTGGCTGTTGTGCACGGTCCACTAATCAGAGTGTC